>CM067493.1:24838474-24855371 GCA_034552555.1 Semaprochilodus insignis
TCACACGAGGGGGGGCAGTTTAGTATCTCCAGTTTACCTGTCTGCATGTCTTTGGACTGTGGGAGGAAACCCACACAGACACGGGGAGAACACGCACACTTCACACAGGAAGCACCCTGGATGCCCCAGCCGGGGATCGCACCCAGACCCTTCCTGCTGTGAGGAGACAGCGCCACCCACTGCGCCACCATGCCCCCGTGTCGCCCAAGCTGAAACTAATGCTTGATGAAATGAAGAGCTTGAGTGTTCTCCATCTTCTAGATATTGTATGTTCACATGTTCAGGTGGTTTAAGGAATAAGGCTGACAGTTAGCCTGTCACATTTACATCACGTCCTATATGGTAATATATATATATATATATATATATATATATATATATATATATATATATACTGGCCAATCTGGGGCCCTGAAACATTGTGTGACCGTAGAACAACCCTTTCTGGTGCTATATAGAACCCTTTTCAAAAAGGACAATGTACTGTACCCCATACAGTATATTCTCCATCAATCTGAAGAACCATGGACATGTTCTTTAAGTGTTAATGGTTCTATGTAGAAGCTTTTGTTACAGAACCCTTGAGGTAACATCTTGTAACCCTTTTGGAGTGCTATATGGAACCCTTTCCAAAACGGTTCTACCATGTACAGCCCATTCTTCATCAATTTGAAGAACCCTGGACATGTTCTTTAAGTGTTCATGGTTGTATACAGAAGCTTTTGTTACAGAACCCTTGAAGAAACATCTTCTAACCCTTTTGGAGAAACAGAACCCTTTCTGGTGCTATATAGAACCCTTTTCAAAAAAGTTCTACCATCTACAGCACATTCTCCATCAATCTGAAGAACCACTGTTCATGGTTCTATATAGAACTTTTTTCTGTAATATTATTATACAGTAACAACATCAACCAAACAAATCAAACCTGAACGAAAGCTGGGACCTCCTGGTTACTCCTGACCATTAAAGAGGTGATTCCTAACTCATGTCTGAAGTGAATAAGGTGTGTTTTTATTGGGGCTGGCACGGATGCAGTCCAGGGCAGCAAAGAGGCTCTAATAGCGGACAGCTGACCGTTCCTGCCAAGGTTATCTACTAACAGCTTTATTAACATATGCCCAGCTCAATATGACCACGTGTTTGGCTCCCGTGTTTCATTCTTCGTTGATTCTGGTTCATATTGTGACTCGTTAAGCTGAAATAGTGATTGATGGTAATGACAATAACCATCAAGTTACTCTGCAAGATGGTTCATGCCCATTACGTCATTAACCATAATCAGCATGACAAAATGGGAAGTTGTTACGACACAATGCATCAGAAATATCAAGATCAATGTTTAGACTTTCTGTTTTGAAATGAATGCTTGTATTTGGCTGGAGGGCCGAGCTGATCTCGTGTTCTGTGGCATGTACATTTGGGAACCGTGTGGTGTTGTAAAACCCTCATTGGTACAGTAAGTGCTTACTGCCAGTTCTGGTAAATCAGGGTGCTGCACTCATAGCCTTTTGACCCTGTTTACAACTTACGCAACTGTATCTAGTCTTGATCTTATCTGGATAAACAGCCAGATTCCATTTACACAATCTTTTAAACAGGTTCTTCAAGGGTTCCTTAGTGAAGAGTTTTATTTAGAACCATTACAGGCTTACATAGTTCTTGGCATCGTGAAATCATTCTTCATATTGATAGAGGAGATGTTGTATGTGACCGCTTCTTGAAAGGGGTTCTATGTAGCACCGGAAAGGGTGCTTCAATTGTTACCATACTCTCTGGTGCTATATTTTTTCTATATTTAGAACCATTTTCGTAAGGAATGATGAAGAACGTGCTGTAGATGGTAGAACTTTTTCGAAGACAGTCCTATATAGCACCAAAAAGGGTTCTCCTATGGTTACAAGATGTTTCTTCAAGGGTTCAATAGGGTTCATCATAAAGAATGATGAAGAGTGTGCTGTGGATGGTAGAACCTTTTTGAAAAGAGTTCTATATAGCACCAAAAATGGTTCTTCTATGGCAACAAGATGTCACTTTAATGGTTCATTAGCAAAGATAAATGGTTCAGAGAACCATCTATTTCAGAATGATGGAGAATGTGCTGTAGGTGGTACAACCTTGTTGGAAAAAGTTCTACTTAGCACCAAAAGGGGATCTTGGCTACAAGATGTTTCCTCAAGGGTTCTGCAGTAAAGAAACAGGTTCTATATAGAACGATGAACAGTTAGATAACTCTTTGTGTGACTGAGTCTTCTTTGTATCGTGGAAGGTTTGATGGAGAATGTGCTGTAGAAGTCTCTTCAAGGGCTTTTTTTTAGCAAAGATAAGAGGTTCTACATAGAACCATCTACAACACTTTCTCCATCATGACTTTCAGAATGCAGAGAAGCCTTTTATTATGTACAGGGTTTTGTAAGTGTTGATGGTTCTATACAGAACCTTTCCCATTGCTACAAAATCCTTAAAGAAACATCTGGTGACACTTTTTTTGAAGAACCCTTTTTGGTGCTATACAGAACCCTTTTCAAAAAGGTTCTACCATCTACAGCACATTCACCATCAATCTGAAGAACCATGCACATGTTCTCTAAGTGAAACGTAGAAGAACCCTTATATAGACCCCTGCTATATAGAACTCTTTTCAAAAGGGTACTACTATCTAAAACACATTCTCCCTCATGCTGAAGAACTATGCACATTTTTCTTTAAGTGTTCGTGGTTCTATACAGTACAATAGAACCTTTTTCATTTTGTACAGAATCCTTGAAGAAACATGTTGTAGCCGTAGAATGACCCTTTTGGTGCTACATAGAACCCTTTTCAAAAAGGTTCTACCCTCTACAGCACATTCTCCATCAGTCTGAAGAACCATGCACTTGTTCTTTATGTTTTCATGGTTCTATATACTGTAGAAACTTTGCTACAGAACCCTTTATGAAACCTCTTGTAGCCATAGAAGAACCCTTTTGGTGCTATATAGATGACTTTTCAAAAGTCATTTCTACTATCTAAAGCACATTTTCCATCAATCTGAGGCACCATGCACTTGTTCTTTAAGTGTTCATGGTTCTATATACCACCATTCCCTTTACTAAAGAACTCTTGAAGAACCTTCTTTTTGTAGGAGTGCATTTTTCGTTGTTCCAGTGTGACTAGATGAGATTTGACTTTAATCCCCGGCATAAAAACACATGCTGCCGTTTCCATGTTGCTTGTGTTTACCTTTCTCCTCCTTATGACACAAGCTGTCAAGCTTGGTTTGGATGCTTTCAGGAGCTCCGAGTGCAGAAAGGCTCCTGGTTTGGGGAAGTATTCAGCACTCAGCAGATGCATTTCCGCTCATGTAATTTGTATACGGATAATGAAAACACATCCCGTTTACACTGGTGTTAGATGTGGTCATGATCCCTCTCTGAGGACCTCTGAATGTGGTTTGAGTGATCCAGTCATATTACGATCACAGTGCACCCTGATTGTGTTTAAACCTGGCTTCGGATCCATTCAAATTAATTCCGAATGTGATCCAATCCCAATGTTGACGCAAGGTGCAAACAAGCCCTTTGAAAGGGAAACTCCTGTAAAGGCACATGCAACGAGGCACAGGAGGAGCGACTGGACCTTTGGTATTACTCTGGCTGCAGTGCCCATTTACTAAATCATAACAGGCAATTTTTAAGATTGGGAAGATTCAATCGTTAACAAATTCACACCAGCAGGCGACAGTTCTACAAGCGACCAGGCATTTCCATTGGAAGTACATGATTTGTAGCCATGATTCAGCAACAAGCCAACAAGCCATGAAATTGAGTTGAATTATGACATGGTAACTCGACATTGTAACTGACTGGCTCCAACAAATTCAGACCACTGGGTTCCCAGCACCTGCTCTCTGAACTTTTTATTTCTACCAGTATGTTCTAAATGTTCTACAATTGAAACATCTACAGCATATTGAACAATGATGGTAATTGTGCTGTATATGGTAGAACCTTTTTGAAAAGGGGTCAATATAGCACCAAAAAAGGGTTCTTCTATAGCTACAAGAGGTTTCTTCAAGGGTTTTTTTTTTAGCAAAGATAAAAGGATCTACATAGAACCGTCTATAGCACTTCACTCCATCAAAGCTTTTAGGATGCAAAGAAGGCTTTAATTATGCACATGGTTCTGTAAATGCTCATGGTTCTATATAGAAATCTTGAATCCTTGAAGAAACAACTTGTAGCCTTAGAAAAACCCTTTTTGGTGCTATGTAGAACCCTTCTCAAAAAGGTTCTACCACCTACAGTACATTCTCCATCAATCTGAAGAACCATGCACATATTCTTTAGGTGTTCATAGTTTGATATACAGTAGAACCTTTTTCCTTTGCTACAGAACCCTTGAAGAAACAACTTCTAACCCTTTTGAAGAACAAAAGAACAACCATTTTTGGTGCTATATTGAACCCTTTTCAAAAAAGGTTCTACCGTCTACATCTGAACTTTCCTACCAGCAATTCATTCCAGTTCTCAGCAGTGTGGTAGTAAGCATGGAGGAGAAGCTCATAACCGCTGTTTCCCAGTTTATACAGTCATTGTAAAAAGAGTAGCTGCACCCTTTTATTGAGCTACACATACAGAAGTAGCATATCTCATTACGGCTAACGCAACATGCCAGATGTCTCAGCATGGAGTTGGTTGTCTCCACCAAGACAAAAGCGGGACTCATCACTGAAGATGACCCGCTGCCATTCTGAGTCACTCCATGACAGTCTGGCACGACACCATTGCAGTCCATAGCAACGTTGACATAGTGTTAAGGGCAGTCGTCATAACGGTCTGCATGCATGTAGTCCTGCGCCGTGCAGCCGTCTGCCAATGGTGCTGGCACTATGAAACTTGAAACTTGAATCATTCACACGTCTCATGATGTCAAAAGGTTGGTTCCTTCCGCATGCAGCTATTTGTGCCACTTTATAACTTTTGACAGTGAGTGTACTGGCGTACTTAAAAAGTTATTTGCAAAGTGTAATGGCACTTCACCCTGACAGATGATATGTATCGTACGGTTCTATGTTTAGCGTCAAAAACCAAAAAACTGGGTCAAACTTGTAACAGTAGAATAACCATTTTTGGTGCTATATACACTATATACAATCACATCCTTACATACTTACATCCTTAAATGGTTCTTTGCATTCTGAAATGGTTCTTCAGATTGATGTAGAATGTGTATGGTTCTATATAACATAATATAAAAAATAGTGTCCCACTGTTGTTATGATATCCAGCTTGTAACAACAGAAGAACCCTTTTTGGTGCTATAAACACTGATCAACCATACCATTAAAGCCACCTCAATGTATCTACACTCTCTATCCATTATATCAGCTCCACTGACCATATAAGAGCACTCTGTAGTTCTACAGTTCCAGACTGTAGTCCATCTGTTACTCTGTATACTGTATTACCCTGTTCTTCAATGGTCAGGACCCCCACAGGACCACCACAGAGCAGGTATTATGTGGGTGGTGGATCACTCTCAGTACTGCAGTGACACTGACTTGGTGGTGGTGTGTTAGTGTGTGTTGTGCTGGTGTGAGTAGATCAGACACAGCAGAGCTGCTGAACACCTCAGTGTCACTGCTTTACTGAGAATCGTCCACCAACCAAAACTAGCCAGCCAACAGCATCCTGTGGGCAGCATCCTGTGACCACTGATGAAGGACTAGAGGATGACCAACGCTGCACTGTGCAGCAGCAGATGAGCTATCGTCTCTGACTGTACATCTACAAGGTGGACCAGCAAGGTAGGAGTGTCTAATAGAGTGGACAGTGAGTGGACACAGTGTTTAAACACTCCAGCAGCACTGCTGTATCTGATCCACTCACACCGGCACAACACACACTAACACACCACCACCACGTCAGTGTCACTGCAGTGCTGAGAATGCTCCGCAACCCATATAAATGGTTCTTTAGACGGTGATATGGTTCCTCAGATTGATGGTGAATGTGTATGATTCTATACAACACCTCAACTTGTTCGGCTGTCTGGTATGATGTCAATCTCGTAACAACAGAAGAACCCTTGTAGCACCAGTTTTTAGGAGGGTATGTAGCACACATACACTTCTAAAAAGCTGGTGCTTCAAGGGTTTTTTAGTAAAGATAATGGCTCTATATAGAACCATGAAGACTCAAAGAAGCAATTACATCCTTAAATGATTCTTTAGATTGTAAATTGGTTCTTCAGGTTGATGGAGAATGTGTAGGGTTCTACACAACACCAAAACAGGTTGTGCTTTTGGCATGATGACAAGCATATAACAGTCAAAGAACTTTTTTTGGTTCTTCTATCGCTACAAAAAGTAGACAAACAGGGCGTAAATGAGGTCAGGTGGTCACTGCTGACCTGAGGTGGGCCTGTAATATGCACGTTACACAAGCTAAAGCTTTCATGGGTGTATATTTGAACTGGTGGGATTATCCTCTACTGGCTAAAGCACTGGCAACTGGCAAAAGCCACTCCAACACTGGACCCATGAACAGTCTCAGCAGAAACCAACAGGAAATACAGTTACAAATGACAGTAAATGACTTTCATGCACGTCCACACAGGATTTGCAGGATTCCTGCCATTAAACGTCAATCTAAAACATTTCAAAACAGCCATCTACCTTTAATGGAATCAGACACACCTTCCTTCATTTGCTTCAAAGCGGGCTTTCTAACATTACCCAACCTGTCAGGTTTATCTGAGCCGAATCTATTGCTGATTTATAGATCAAGTCTTTTCTCGTTGTAGCCTACGGTAAGAGCGGAGATGGCTGCCCTCCAATTGCCTCCATCCGTTGTGCCCACAGGTCTGGCAGCGTGCATCTCACGTAGCATGTCAAGCTTTCAATCTAGGGACAGCTCTTCAAAGCGCTTCTGAGTCATTCAAATGCCAATATGTCGATACATGTTTGCATAATGCAAAGGTTACTCACAGAAGCCCTGTAAGACAGCAGCAAGATTTTGGGGTCAGAGGGAATCATTTCAGTGGCGGTTTATGGCATGGAAGGAATTTTTGGAGCTCCTTTTTTCCCTACAAACCATCCGTTTTCCCGACAAACCATCCATGGAAAGCCTCTTTAGAGAGCCAATAGTGATAGTCTTCTAAGGAATTTCAACCCCAAAAATAAACACTTTTAGAGTGTGGTACAAAAGCGTTTTATTGAATGCAGCAATAGTACACATCTAACTTGTTCTAAAAGAGTCTAGCTCCCAGTGATTATCCAGAACAATTCCATTGAAGCCAGGGATGGATTACTGAGCAGGCTACTGGAAGACTAGGGGAGTATTTAACAATTGTCCCTTAAAATAACAGTCGCAGAATATTTTTGGTAAAGTGGCTTATAGTAGGGAGAGTGGTGTTTCTGTCATTCCCACTTCCGGCCTGGAATACCTGCTAGAGTGCTAGGTAACTTCGGAGAAGTGGGGAAGAGACTTTGTGTGAAAACAGTGTAACTCTTTACACTGAACATGAGAAGGGCTCATAGTGTGCCTTGTATTCAAAACAGTGGGCAACGACAAGAGCCTAAAATACCAATTCTCACAGAATGCTGCTTTAAACTATGGGGTTTGAGAAAGCCCAAAACATTATCTGAACGCCCTTGTATTTGTACCAATGAGAAAATAATTAAACTAAATAAATGGTGAAAACTTAAGTTACCTGTTCACAGGCCCCTTAAACAGTATATTATTATTAATCTATATACACACTCGTCATCAAAAGAATAGCTGCACCCAGAAGGAAGTGGGGGATTGCAGTGCTGTTGGGAAGGAAGATTAAGGTTACCAGGAACGATAATTGATGATAAATTTAGACTGATATGGACAATATTTATTGAGCTACACATACAGAAGTAGAGTCTCTCAAAATGGTGTCGGACCGCCATGTTTGCTAACCCCTAGATCTTCCAGACATGTGACGTGTGGTATCAAAAAGCTAATCTTGGCGCTGACCACGGGGCCTCCACACATGGATTTGTACGTCGTCTCCACAAAGACAAAACCAGGACTCGTTACTGAAGATGACCCGCTGCCATTCTGAGTCACCCCATGACAGTCTGGCACGACACCATTGCAGTCTTTGGTGACATTGATGTGGTGTTAAGGACAGTCGTCGTAACGGTCTGCGCGCATGTAGTCCAGCATCATGCGGCCGTCTGCCAGTGGTGCTGCACTAACAGGATGACTAATGGAGGCATCACTACTCGCTAAAGGTCTGCAATTGTGGCTGTTGGGTCAGTCAGGTACAGCAATAAGGCCTGACCTTGCTTACGTCACATATACAGCGGAGCGTGAAACTTGAATCATTCCCATGTCTCATGATGTCAAACCTACCCCCAAGTCATATTCTTGTCGGTTGATTCCTTCTGGGTTTAACTGTTTGTGCAACTGTTCTTTTGACGATGAGTTTATATATTGTTATTCCCAACCACATGGGCTGTTTCAGATAGCGTGCTATACTGTTAGTAAAAAGGGTTCTTCTTTGTACCATAGCTTTACCACAATAATGCAACCCTTTTAGGTGATGTATGGAACCTTTTTAAATGGCTCTTTAAAGAAAATACCATACAAGAGGTTCTCCATCATAGAGGAGGACCATTCATTCATTCATTCATTCAAACAAACAATACAAAACAAGGGCATTGCTTACATGGTTTAAATATGCCACCTTTTTCATTTTTTACCACTTCAGTAGTCAAGCTGGAGGGCACTGCTTTTGGCAAATACCAAATCTTTTACCTTTTAGCTGACATCTTCAGTCACGACTTTTGTGGTCAGGTGACTTATGCTTTACTGGTCATCTCTTTCCCAGTGTGATAGAAGTGGTTGGGCCACACATTTTGTAATCAGATTTCGTTTCTTTATGACACTAGAGCCCAGGCCCACTCTCTTCCTGTCTCTAATTGGTCATGTGCGTTTCTTCCAAGTGGAATGTGAGGAAGCATTTCTCCACAATCTGAGTTTAAGGGGATGTACTGCAAACCCTAACACCCTCCCTCCCCAAAACCCCTCCGCCTCCTTGTCTCCACCACTGTATTTTGGCTAAATGTGCTTTTTGGGTGAACATTTTTACAGATCTAGTACAAGATGTTTTCTAATCTAAAGTCCCAAAACAGATTCTCTTGACCTATAGAACCTTTCAAATGAATGATTTTTAAAGAGCCATTTTGGATCTCCAATGAGCACCTTAAGTTTTATACCACAAGCTACGTACTTGGTCCATAAATGGTCCACTTTCATAGGGAAGGAGAAAGTCAAAGGAAAAGAAGCAAAAGAGTTCAAAAGAACACTTAATGACCACCTGCAAGACCACCAACACTGTCCCCATCAGATAAGCAGAACTTATCTTTCAGCTTTAATGAAGAGGAGAACATCAAGCTCCACACTTGCTTCAGATCTGAGAACATCCACATGTGTTTCTGTCCATCCTTCTTTCACTGTGAGAAGACACCTCAACAATATGGAGGTCTGAAAGGATGTGTAGTTGTTCAAGAAGCTTCTCACTAAGAAAAGGAGACAGACACATCAAACAAAGAAGCTGCTGGTGGTCGTAGAACAATGGACTGACCACCCCAGAGTACAGAACCTCAACACCACAGAATGTGTTGGGGTTCATTTGGATTGTGAGAAGAAGCAGAAAATGCTAAACCATGCATAGATGTATAGACATAGAGCAAAATATATTGACCGTCTTGGGTTTCCTAAGATCTGATTTGGGAACCACTGCTTTAGAGAACCAACATTGGTCAAATGGGATGTCTGAGAATTGCTGCTCTAAAGCAAATGTTGTTCTTCTATGGTGTGATGCATAGAAGCCCTTTTGCCTGGGTGTTTATTATGTATTTGAGGCTGAGTGAAATTTACTATTCAAACTTCGTCGTGTTGAGTTTGTGGGAACTTACTGTACACCCCCCCCCCTCTTCCTTATCTCTGCCTCCACCCTTTTCTTCCTATACCTGTACACACACACCCCACCCCCCACCCCGCCTTTACTCGTTCTGGGTGGTCCCCACTCCTCCCTGCTTCCTGGCGACATGTTTCTGGGGGCTGTTACAGGACTTCCTCCTCCCCCTCACTTCCCGTGGAGCCCCTCTTGAAAGAGCCGTAAAGCACCCACACACACATGAGGGATGTTTCTTCCTCCAGCGTTTGGGGTTAACCACCAAACCCCATCACCCTTTCACCAACCAACCACCCCCCCTTCACCCTCCCTTTACCCTGCCACCCCAAAAAACCTGCCCAGGCGCTGAGGAGACACACGTGGTGGCTTTATGTCTTACGCCATGAGATTTCATGTCTTGGTTCCTAATCTTACTCTGGCATTAATAATGTTTACATAATGTACATGTAATTGCACTTGACTGGCCTGATTGCATTGATAATGTAGTGGAGGAAGTCCTCGTAGTCTGTTGACTTCTAATCTAGACTATAGAGGGAGACATAAAGACGGTGGCTGGGTCAGGTTTTCTTTTCCTTTATTTCAGTTCCTCAAAATCACAACTACATAACTTACACCATAACGCAATGATACACATTTTATATCAGTTACTGAATAATAAGCCAACCAGCATCACTAACACCTTTGTGCACATTGTAAAAGACTCAGACTTGTTGTCTTACATTGCATTTAGCTCTACACTGTTGTAGCCAGCCATAAAGTTAACTGAAGAGTCAACTGAACATTAAACAGTCAATATTTATTTTGTGTGGTAACTTATTGTAGCATCTGCATAGAGAAGAACACGGGGAAGCCATCTCTGCTATGAGAAGTGCTCTTTTATTACACCGGCAGAACGGGTTTCTTGAGGCCAGTGCCAACTGGTAACGGGTCGCTACCCACCCCATCCCCCGCAACCCCCTACCCCTCAACAGTTACCAGCTAGAGCCAAGCTCCTGAGTACATGTCGTAGGGTGGCGGAGGGCTCCACCAGTCCATTGCCAGGGCACTGCGTCAAGTCCCGAGCAGCTGGGGCCAACGGCAGCAACAACTACGCTCCACCTGGTTGTTTTCTGCTTTTTCCCTTTTGTATTGACGGAGGCATGAGCACTACTTTTGCGTGCTGGGGTTCTGTTACCATCGCTGTACGATGGCTGCCTTTCAGCGATTTGATGTGCTTTAGAAATGTACATGAGCAAAGCTGCTTGCAGTGGTCTGTGATCGAGTGCACGATAACACAACTGCCGTNCATCGAACTCACTTGCCATCCACTCTTGAGTTTGTGGAAGTGCATTTGTCAACAGACCGTTGTGGAGTGCTATCCCACTTCTGACACCAGAGCCACTGAACTCCTGGGGGGAGGTCACCACCAGCCGTACACTTCAGCCTCATGGTGACCGGCCCCCATACACACAAAACCCACACAGCTAAGCTCATATCTCCTTACAGAATAACACAAATAACACATACAACATGTCTCGATCCATGTGTGGAAAATGGCTCCAAAGCAGATGTTAATGATTGGCTAAAAGGAGTGACTGCATTTGGGCGTCCCAAAGACCACAGTGTGAAGGAAGTAGCTGAATCTGCAGGTCTATGGAAGCGTACGGTCATACGGGTCTACCAGCAGTGGCTAAAATCCCAGTCTACATGGAATTCTCCTCGGAATTGTGCCAGGGAAGGCATCCACCAAATCTGGGCCAACTGCACAATTCTTTGATGCAAGAGTATCTGAACATTGATGTGGCCTACATCCAGAAACTTGTCCAGTATGTGCTAAATCCAATCACAGCTGTTATTGGTGCTCATGGAGGTATTACAGGCTATCAGGTACGTTTCAGGCACAGGTGACAATTTTTTGTCCGGTGAGCTTACCATCTACTTTCTCTGGAGGGCATGCACCTCCCATGGTCCTCCTAGCGTGGCCATGCCAAGTTTCCAGAGGCCAGCACCAGCCAGTGGTGGGGGGTTTCAAACTTTTGCATAACAGATTAGACAGATATCGGACTAGATTGTACGTGACTTGGTTTCACCCTCTTCGGTATACTTCAACACAAGATCTCCACTCATAATGACAATCAAAGCTGTTAAGAATGCCTGAACAAAAAGCGGCATTGCTTCTTCTAACAGTGGACAAACACAAAAAAGCCCCCAAAACAAATCCGATATAACGAAGACACATAAACAAGGAGAGCCAATTCACAAATCGCAATGACTTCATGTTGCCTCATGCAAGATGCATGAACTTTGGGAGGGCGTCTACTTTCAAAGAGCCTTCCAAGAACGAGGCTTGGTAAATTAGGTTAATTGCAACTCTCTTTGAACGTCCCACTCGTCTGCTGGAAAACCAGACGGCTTCCGTGAAGAGAGAGAAAGTTGCGGATGCATCAACAACAGCTTCCACATACATTAGTGAATCTGTCCCATACATGGTGAGCTCATGAACAGTAAGGGCTGACGTGGCTCTTTAATTCCCTGATTATTTCACAACCACCGAGGAGCTTTATGAGGAGTGCCGCACATCTGTCTGCGTTTCACAAATCTCTCCATGCGGAGATTAACTGTTGCATTGACATGTGTCATGCACTATCAAACCAATTAAGTCTCCATTAAGGAGCTCAGCTGAGTCTTAAGCCTATTGTCACATCTCTGGGTTGCTTTCTTCTGTGCAGATGTACTCTGCCTTGCCTTCGAGTCCAGCGTGGACTGACCAGCGCAGACCAGACTAAGGAAAAGTACAAACTTCCGCTTTTGTCTGGACTTTAGTGGAGGCTTGTGGGAAACAAAGAAATAAAGAGTCAGACTATTTAGAGAGATGGCGTGAGCGTGATGTCATGAGATGAGTTCCGTATTTTTCACACGCACAGGCCCTTGTTTGGTCTGGGAACGGACAGCGGGCGAGTGGTCTGGTGCAATCACAACACTCGATCACAAGGTTTCCCAATCCTGCTGTGTTTTCTCTCTTTTGACATGCAGCTCATGTGGGCTTGATCTATATTCAGACAGGAGCCTTAGAACATATAGAATGCAAACGTGTGCAGAAAGACGTCAGTGTCCCTCACACTGGGCTCCTATAGCTTCAGAGAAAGGAAATGAATTGGAGGAAATGAATGAACTGTAACCACCAAAAATGATCACGCTGCCCATAAAAGATGTTACATACATGTTAGCACATGCATACAGTATATACACTTATTAGCAACCACTTGGGACTAGCAAACACCTGGAATACCATAGCACCAGCACAGCAACGCCTTAGCAAATACACCTGGAATACCATAGCACCAGCACAGCAACGCCTTAGCAAATACACCTGGATTACCATAGCACCAGCATGGCAACACATTACCAAACACATCTAGATTAGCATAGCACCAGCACAGCAACACCTTACCAAACATACCTGGATTAGCATAGCACCAGAACAGCAACAATTTACCAAACACACTTGGATTAGCATAGCACCAGCCCTGCAACACCTTACCCAACACCTGGAAAACCATAGCACCAACACAGCAACACCTTACCCAACTCCTGGAATACCATAGCACCAGCATGGCAACACCTTACCAAACATACCTGGAATACCATAGCACCAGCATGGTAACACCTTACCAAACACACCTGGAATACTATAGCACCAGCATGGTAACACCTTACCAAACATACCTGGAATACCATAGCACCAGCATGGTAACACCTTACCAAACACACCTGGAATACTATAGCACCAGAACAGCAACACCTTACCAAACATACCTGGAATACCATAGCACCAGCATGGTAACACCTTACCAAACACACCTGGAATACTATAGCACCAGAACAGCAACACCTTACCAAACATACCTGGAATACCATAGCACCAGCATGGTAACACCTTACCAAACACACCTGGAATACTATAGCACCAGAACAGCAACACCTTACCAAACATACCTGGAATACCATAGCACCAGCATGGTAACACCTTACCAAACACACCTGGAATACTATAGCACCAGAACAGCAACACCTTACCAAACATACCTGGAATACCATAGCACCAGCATGGTAACACCTTACCAAACACACCTGGAATACTATAGCACCAGAACAGCAACACCTTACCAAACATACCTGGAATACCATAGCACCAGCATGGTAACACCTTACCAAACACACCTGGAATACTATAGCACCAGAACAGCAACACCTTACCAAACATACCTGGAATACCATAGCACCAGCATGGTAACACCTTACCAAACACACCTGGAATACTATAGCACCAGAACAGCAACACCTTACCAAACACACCTGGAATACCATAGCACCAGAACAGCAACACCTTACCAAACACACCTGGAATACCATAGCACCAGCACAGCAACACCTTACCAAACACACCTGGAATACCATAGCACCAGCACAGCAACACCTTACCAAATATACCTGGATTAGCATAGCACTAGAACAGCAACATCTTACCAAACATATCTAGAATACCATAGCACCAGCATGGCAACACCTTACCAAACACACCTGGAATACCATAGCACCAGAACAGCAACACCTTAGCAAACACATCTGGAATACCATAGAACTAGCCCAGCACCACTTTACTCAACACTTGGAATACCATAGCACCAGCACAGCAACACCTTACCAAACATACCTGGATTAGCATAGCACCAGTTCTGCAACACTTTACCCAGCACCTGGAATACCATAGCACCAGCCCTGCAACACTTTACCCAACACTTTTGGTATACCATAGCACCAGCCCAGTAACACTTTACCAAACACTTGGATTACCGTAGTACCAGCCCTGCAACACTTTACTCAACTCCTGGAATACCATAGCCCCAGCCCAGCAACACTTTACCAAACCCCTGTAATTTTAATCATGTGTAACTCATAATTCTCCATCAGTGGGATACTAATTACATGATGCATTTAAAGCATATACAATATTTCCTCCATATAGATTATGCCTGTCTGAGCCACTGCTCTGGCTACCGATGAGCTAAGTGCTTCTAATGGAATATTAATCACTGAATAGACCAAAACACATTACTGATCTGGTTAATATCCGTTAACCTAACAGTCCTCTCTGAACCCTAGGGGTCGGTCAGCTGGTAGTGCAGAGAAACAGAACTGCTGCAACTAGACATTTAGATTGAAGTGGCCATCCAGTTGAAAGACTTTCTTGTTTTCTCTTCCCTTGTAGTTTAGTACCACACTTCATCTCAGCACTGCAGAACGTGTATTTGTTTTAATCACCTTGCCTTGTCTTGCCTATGCCCTTTGTTATTTCTGTGCTGGTAAAAACAGTTTTGTTAGATCATGTTCTTTACCTATCAACAAAAATGGTGACAACAGACCTGAGGAGTCATGTGACTAAAGGAGAAGGGTGGATTAAAAAGCAGAGAAAGATTTTCATTTAAGGATTAAACGAGTGTGGACTGAAACCGGGATAAGCCAATGACTCATGCTATAGATCTCGCCATGCTTAAAGCTGGAGATTTGGTTGTTACCTCACTAAATCTGTACATTGTGTGATGTCACTGTGCCATGTCTGATGCATGGTGTTGCACAACCTCAGACTTTATTGTTATAGCAAGTCTAGGTTGTTTGCGAGTATGTGGTGTGAAAGTATACTGACAGTAAAGCAAAGAGGCAGAAAAATAAACCAAACAATTAGCTTGTTTTTATGTAGCAGCCTGGCTTTCCTTTGCTTCATATACCATCAAGATGTTTTAAGTGTTTCTTGTTCCAGCAGCCTTGCAAGCTGGATTTTGGTGTGGTGTTCCACAAGGTTCAATACTGAGTCCGCTTGAGATGTATAAACTTGCACACTTGCTACAATATAACGTGCTGCATCCGGAATATACTGAAACAGTTCCCACAGTGTGACTCGGCATCTCACCTAACTTTGTTATTTCCAAGCGTCTGTGCGTCAGGCCTGCAGATTTCCCTGCCCCATCTCAGAAGCTACTTACGTGCTTTTTCTTTTCCTTCCTTCATCTTAATGATGTGTGTGTGAAATAAAACATGAAGTGAAAGCGCGAGAAAGTGAATCTTGAACGGTGTCCCGTTGGCACACACAGGAAAAGTAAGCTCGATTGCGGTTACATCTGAGGAAGCGAGAGTTATCGTTCTTCACTGAAGTGCTGACGGAGGGCGGCTGTTTTTGCTGAATTCATATTGTTTGGGTCTCAGGCCAAACTTTCGAGTTTATCCCACAGGCAACGTGCAAAAGCAGACGGCTCCCGTCACAGCATGCATCGCGTTCCCATGGTAGTTCTCACTGTTTTAGTACTGATGTAAATATGAGGCCTTCTGGCTACACATGAGGCTACACAGAAAGTCCTAATGCTGGAGGATAGTGCTTAACTGGTTTGAATGGTGTCTAGCATATCCAGACTGAAATGCAAGGCACAGCTATCCTCGAGCCCTGTCCTGGCAGGTTTCATCTCAACCTGACAGAGACTCAGTGTAACACTTGTAACCATTACCATGCTTATCATTACCACTAGTGTCTGTGCAGTTCTGAGAATGGTCCTCCAAGCTTAAAGCTGTGGTCAGAAACTGACCAGTGATGAATGGGCTGAATGGTGGGTGACAAACTTTGCATGACAGCTGAGCGTGTGGCCATATGCACATTGCATTCAGACAGCATTGCACAACTTAACTAAGCTCACTGGGCAAACACTTCACCTTCCACGTTTAAGGTGGTAGTAGATGGCGCTGCATGATGATGATGGGGCTATAAATACCTGCGGGGTGTGAGTGACGGGATCCATAGATGGAGAAGAGGTGGTACAGTGCAGTGAATGTCTCGTTCCATGTGTGGAAAATGGCTCCAAAGCAGATGTTAATGATTGGCTAAAAGGAGTGACTGCATTTGGGCGTGCCAAAGACCATAGTGTGAAGGAAGTAG
>CM067493.1:24865218-24877233 GCA_034552555.1 Semaprochilodus insignis
TATATATGTGTGTGTGTGTGTGTGTGTGTGTGTGTGTGTGTGTGTGTGTGTGTGTGTGTGTGTGTGTGTGTGTGTATATATATATATATATATATATAAATATATACTTATGTAATCTTCTCAGAAATATCTCCAGAAAATTTCACACTTGTCTAGATACAGTCTACAGGCCACAAACTACCTGGGGTAGCTTTTATGAGGTCTGTGAAGTAGTTTTGCTTGTTTCTTTTTGTCATCCATCTTATCTTCATAGAATTAAATGCATGCTCAATTCAGGTGGGTTCAGGTGGGTTCAGGTGGGACTATCAACACTTACGTAGTCCTAATGACTCAAAACACTTGCTCCAACTTTTAAAGAGATTGGAAATGATCTGATAAGTTGGATCAGCTATGTTTGGGTGGAAAATGTGGGGTTGATTGTGTATGGGGTTGAAAATGTATGTGGCAAGGGGTCTATACTAATGAATTGGGAGCCATTGATTATAATGAAGTAAATGAGTCTGTTATACAGCTCTGGACATAAGAGACCAGTTTCTTCTTAAATCAGTATCTCCACATGTATAGCAAGTTCTCAGTGAGGAACAGAAGGTTGGGTTCTAGCTTTACTGGCAGATACAGTGAGCGTCTGGTTCATAAGAACAAGGTGGCTGGGGTGAAATGCACAGCGAGCATGGTTCAAAAATCAGGCTTCTGGAGGCCTCATCAGTGATTTTCTAAATAAACAGATCTAAATACAATATTTGATCTGGAATTTGGGAGACGTGTTTCCAGTAGTGTATAGAATAAAACAGAACTGCTCATTTTGGTCAAACACAAACCCAGAAACTGTACAACTAGAGAAACTGGTCATTTTCAGGTGGTCTCTTAAATTTTCCCAGAGCTATATGTGTTGCAATTGCCTTATTGTCAAGAGTACTTTATTGACATGACAAAATTACATTTGTATTGTCAAAGCACTGCAGTAATTATCTATTTCTAGAAGTTAAAACAACAAATAAATAAATAATAAAATAAATGAATAAATCAAATATATAAGAGATACAACAGCGTAACAATGCAGAGAAAACAAAGAAATTAAAAAATGATGAAAGTGATCCTCTTAAGTATATACATGTGTTATATCACAAGAGAGGAGTGAAGTTAATAAACAAATGTATCTATTTAATTAAAATAAACTTCTTATACGTTTGTCTTTATTTTATTTATTATATATTTTATATATTTTAATTTTTATTTTACTTTATTATTTTACTTTTTTAAAAACTTTTTACATTTTTGTAAAATGCTGAATATTCTCAAATAACACAGAGCCAGGCGAGCAATAGGAAACCAAGATATTGTGTGAATTTTGTGTGTTGAAATTCAGAGTATTGCATTGTCCGAATAGTGTGGACTATTGGGACATGCAGTTTTAGCGACTTGTATTCAGGGGTAGGCATTAATAAAGTTACAGCTTTGTGGAGAGTGGAACATACACGGCCAACTGACCTTCAGCTCTATTAGCACTCTTGCTAATAAATATGGCTGTATTTTTTGACATTTTTCATTTGTTGACAAAATTTGAATTTTGAAATTCAAAAATTCAAAAATGAAAGCAATGTAAAGGCCTTAACATTGTGTGTAATGGTGGATGCTCCACAAGAAATGCCCCAACATTTCTTTGAAAAAGTCTGGTTGCATTAAAGTGAAGTATGTTTTTCCTTCTTCTCTGAAGTTCATCAGATATGATTGGGAGATAATACCTTCAATCTTGCTTTAATCTAGCAATCTAATGACATAACACTCCATAACAGCTCCATAGACTGAAGCTTCCGGGCAGTGCCACTTCCAGCCAGATGCCAGGCTGCGTGACCTACTGGCCCAAAAATCAAATTCCTGCAGTTTCACTCAGCTTCACTTCACTACATCTTTGTTGACAGCGTAAGAGGACACAAAGATGTGTGTAATTATGTAAAATACACACGAAATGTTGAAATAGTAAGTTCGGGGGCCATTCCATGTGAAAAGGGAAGTGGCTGGGCTTCCTCAGTTTTTCTTTAGTCCACAAAAGGAGTGCTCTTAAGAAACCTCACAGCTACCAAAGCAGCTCTAGCTGCGAGATTTACAAACCACACCTTCAGTTTGTTGTGATTTGAATGTTTTTCTTTGCTAATGTGTCGCACAATAAAGCCCATCTCAATCACACAGTAATGAAAACCGGAATTACCAGTGTATCCTAAAAGCCCTTCACTTGAGTGGTGCTGCATAACATTGACATGCAGTACAGCATTGTGCAAAAGTCTGAGACCATGTCCAGTTAAAAACAGGAATTAAGTACAAGTTGCAACTTTCAGGAGGTTGCTGAGGAGATTAGATTTAGGATATTATACTTCCATATGGAAGAGGAAAGTGAAAGGAAAATCGGTTAGAAATCCCAGCAGTTTCCAAAACTGGAGATGATTGCAAGATACAGAGAAAACTGGACTCCCAACAACCAGGCAAGACCTGGTACACCACCAGAACTCTGTGGACCCAGAACCCTTGTTTGAAGTCGTAAGAGTTTCTGCATAATGTGGTTCTAGGAAGGAAATAGTAGAAACTACAAGATATTTATGTGGAACATATTTTAATGTTCTTTAAATACAAACCCAACAACCCAACCCAACAAAAGGATTTTGTTTAAATAAGCTCACCAGACAAAAAATTAGTCACCTTGTGTGTTTAAGGTGGTAGTAACTTCGGGCTTCTGCAGATGGTGCTGCATAAGGATGATAGGGCTATAAATACCTGCAGGGTGTGGCTGACGGGATCCATAGATTGAGAAGAGGTGCTACAGTGCAGGGAATGTCTCGTTCCATGTGTGGAAAATGGCTCCAAAGCAGATGTTAATGATTGGCTAAAAGGAGTGACTGCATTTGGGTTTGCCATAGTGTGAAGGAAGCAGCTGAATCTGCAGGTGCATGGAAGCGTATGGTCATACGGGTCTACTAGCAGTGGCTAAAATCCCAGTCTACAGGAAATTCTACTCAGAATTGGGCCGGGAAAGGCATCCACCAAATCTGGACCAACTGTGCAAGTCTTTGGTGCAATAATGTCTGAACATCGATGTGGTCTTGTGCATCCAGAAACTTGTGCAGTCCATGCCAAATCCAATCACAGCTGTTATTGGTGCTCACCTAAACAATTAGGTATGTGTCAGTCACAAGTGTCAGTTTTTTGGCCTGTAACCACTGTGTGGTGGTTACACACCTTTCCTTTAATTACACTTAAATGATTTGGGAATTGAGGATACTGATTGCCACAGTTTTGCAAGTGGAATTTCTTGCCCATTTTTGCTAGATACAAAACTTCAGCTGCTCAATGAGTCTGTGGTCATTGTTTTTTGATCCTCCTCTTGATGTGCCATTGACCTTTAGTAGGGGACAGATTTGGACTGTAGGCAGCCAGTCAAACACACGCACCCTGTAAAGCCAAACTGTAACAGCACATGCAGAGTGAGGCCTGGCACTGTCCTGCTCAGATAACCATGGACTTCCTTGGAAAAGATGTCACCTGGATGTGCCTTTCTAAAACCCCCAAAATTAACAGTACCTTCCCACATAGGCAAGCCACCCGTGCTCAGGGCACTGATGCCACTCATACCGTTACAGATGCTGGGTTTTGCATCTTTCGGCCATTAAAAGTCTGGATGGTTCCACGTTTTGCTTTTGGCACAGAGAACCTGACATCTATTTTTCTATAAACAGGCCGAATCGTGGACTTATCTGACCCCAGCACACATTTTGACATTTCAACATTGAGCACGGTTCCAGAGAACCGGACGGCATTTCTGCATAGAATTGATGTTTGGTTTCCTCTTTGCGTAATAGAGTTTGAAGCTGCATTTCTTGGAGCCCATGTGGATATGTTTAAGACAGTAACCTGGTGGTCCCTCATCCAGCACTGTGATTTGAATTGGCATGGACTGGACAAGTTTCTGGATGTAGTCTACATCAATGTTCAGACACTCTTGCATCAAAGAATCGGTCAGTTGGTCCAGATTTGGTGGATGCCTTCCCTGGGGTTGCAGGTAGTTCCCACAGATCTTCAACAGAATTCAAATCTGGGATTTTGTGGGCCAGTCCAGATGTGTGAATGATCCTGAATGTTCATCATGCCAATCAGTCACATTTGCAGCCCTGTGAACGTGAGAACTGTCATCTTGGAATACAGGGATAGGAAGCAAAAGGCAAAGCCTGGTTGTCCAGCAGTTCAGTGTAGACACTGTAGTTCCAATTTAGTGTCTCCTCAACCAAAGAACCCATTTCCACATAATTAAAACACCCCCAGAACATCATCATGTCTGGGCAACCTATTTACAAATACTATGAAATCGGTCAGTATAAAAAAAACCTTGGAAATATTTTTTAAGAGTTCAGGAGAATCAACAAATTTCAAATTCCTGTCAACAAATCCACAAATTCTGCATTTTACAAAATGTCCCAACCTTTCCAGAAATGTAAATTATTTGAATTATGTTCTTAGGAAAGCGGCGGTTGTGCTACACCTTTGCAATCAGAAGAAGGTGCCAAAAGGAGGTTCTTTGCACAAAGCCTGTAAAAACATTGACAGGGTAGTTTAACCCGAAAAAAGTTAGTGTTCAGGCTGCCTTTAAAATTTGAGTTATATGAACTTAAAATAATAAGTTTCTGAGCATAAAATACAGATTCTTGTTCTGTTAACCTACTACCTTGACTTCAGTTTTTAGGTCAAAATAACCTTTTACATTGCTTTATAATGTTTTATAACTTTTTTGTTGTTTTTTTTACAGTGTAGAAGAACCGGAATCAGCATAAGGTCCTGTACGGCACCATTTTTATATGAAGTGCGCATAGAACCTCCGTGTAATGTGAATTTAGGAATAACACTAAAACTTTTGTATTAAGTGAAGACACATTAGCTATTTAAAAGGTTCAAACAAGGTTCTTTAAGGGTACTAAAAGTGGTTCTTCTACCACTTTAAAAGTACCACTTTTAGCACTTTAAAACATTCTTCACACTCACACATTTTTCCAAGCATGGTTCTTTAGGGAACCAAAGACGGTTCTACTGTGGCATCACTTCAGAGAAACCTTGGTGGAACACCTATTGCTTTACCTTCTACAAATGTTCTACTCTGCTCAACAAAAGAAGGACTTCAGAAAGGCGTTTGTGTGTGTGGTCAACTCAACCCTGAAAAACAAAGCCACTACAAGATGTTCAGTATGTTCAGTAACATAAATAACAAAACTTTGGGGCTTTAATGATTTGTCACTGCGGTTGTTTGGAGATGTCTAATTTACACATCTCCAGCTGCGGCTTTGAGTAAAATTAAATATTTCTACACTGTTGGGTTGGGGGAAGGAAGCCAACATAGTAGGGTGAGCTTTAGTTAGTTACAGAGTACCCAGAGGTGGTTGGGGAACAGGCCAGCTAACTTCTCCTTTCGATTCTTTTCTTCTTTTCACTGGTTAGCTGGTATTTCGAGGCTTCGAAAAACGAGGAACACAAACATAATTTATTGTGATGTTCTCAAAGCTGGCAAACTGGCGAAAAAAATAAAGACTCTTGAGAAAAGCCAATACGGCAGCAGTTAATTTCCCCTTTTTCTGTCCAGTAAATCAAACGCCTCTTCCATTAAATTTAGCACTGATGTGAATCCCTCTCTTGCAACATTTGGAAGACCCTCCAGACATAGACTAAAGCCTCTACTTCTCATCTTCCATGAGACCATGTCTTTGAGGAGAGGGTCAGACAAGTACCAGGCAACATAACCCAAAGGATGCTTGAATGCCAGGGTCTTCTTAGCCTTAGTTGGTTCATATCATCTTTTTTACTTACAGTTGCATTCTGTGATATCTGATTGCACAATGCTACTCTTGTGGTGGCTATCTTACCTAACATCCTCGAAGACAACGGTTGTAAATATCTCAGGCTTGTTAGGAAACAAAGGCCGAACGTCTCGCCTGAAGCACCAGTACCATTCTTCCAGGAACTCTACACCATATTGCTCAAACCAAATGTTCTCTACAGGTCCAAATTTGGAATTTTGATGTTAATTGTTGCTATTCAGTGATACTGAATACACTTATAGCGTATAGATTGATTTGTTATGAATTAGAAATAAAAACATAAAGTGATAATCATCAGTTTAAAGGCATCATCGTCGTTAAAAGTTTTACTAAATTATAGTTAGTGAAACTTTTGGATAGTTACAAAAATATATAGCTAGTAATAATAGTAGCTTTTACAACTTATTGTTAGTATAACTTATGGTTAGTTAAAACACTTATAGATTTAAGTTGTACTACTTCATCACGCCGCCCGTCTCCGCTGGTGAGTCCGCTCCGCCTGGGAACTACATTCACCAGAATCCTTTAGCTGATGAATATTGGCTACACCTGTTTGCCATTTACCCCTGTATTTATGCCGCTCTCTTTGCCATACCTCCTTGCGAGGTTTTGTGATTTTCTCCTTTGCATTTCTGAGCCATTCTACCATTTTTTGCATACTTGCGCTTGACCTGATTTTGGCCTTTGACCTTGATCTTGCTTAGCCCTTTTGCCTTGTCGTTTGCTTCTCGTTATTGACCCTGCCTGTTCCTTCGACTGCTCTTCCGACTTTTCCCTAATAAACCTTTCTTCTAATTTTCACTCCGCGTGCGTCAATTTTGTCATCCGGGCCTGACAATTGTTAGTATAACTTATAGTTAGTTTAAAAACATATAGTTATAGGTTTTACTCATTTGTAAGTTACTAAAACATATAGTTAGTTAAGAAACTTGAAATGAATTCAATCTATAATCTGAAATAATTTCTTTTCCATCAAAAAATTACTAAGAAAAGCAATTTGGTCAGCAAGATTTAGTGACTGCTTTTTAGACATGAAACATTCTGGACGTTAGTTTAATTATAAGCTAATTCTGAATGCTATTCAGTCTTCTCAATTATTATGTGATCATATATAACTCTGTTAATCACTGAAAACATGTTTATTTGTAAAGTTTACTACAAAATGTTTGAGACATATACAATTATAGCATCATATGGAATCATTTCATACATGCATTTGCAATAAAAATAGTTAAATAATAGTATATATACGGGCATACAGTACATGCATTACATTACACTGAAGCCACCATTTCAGCTGTATTTACATTAAAACCAGCAAATAAACATAGTTGTGCATTACAGTGTGCAGTAAGAGTGTGTGAAAGTGTGTGTGTTGGTGTTCACCAGTGACACCAACACAGTTGCATAAAACTGCATGCTCTCTAGGTCTATGTNTTTTTGACAGATGCTCTTATCCAGAGTGGCTTACTACAGTTTAATCATTTAGTACACAGGCAGGTGAAGGTAATGTTAGGAGTCTTGCACAAGGACTCTTACTGGTATAGTGTAGGGTGTTTGCCCAGGTCTACAACGTGGGAGGCAGTGCTGTAATTCACTACACTATACCAACCAACATGTTCTGTCATTATAAAATATTTCATTTTCTAAAATTGAAAGGGGACACAAACATTTCCTTATTGTCCCTGGGGTTAAGAATATGATTCAGTCGACAACAGTTAGGGTTTTTAAAAATGATATTTAAAAAAAATCTCATGAAAAATGATGTTCCTTTTTTATTTCTGAATGTATATATTTATATCTATGTGCATTTTATATCTTAAATATACTTAGTGTTATCAAAGCTTTTAATTGCTTGTTTCAGGTCTGGTTGCTCCATTTCACTCGTTGGTCGTTCCACCTGACTTTTAACTGAATTTAATTTTCCTTCATTTAATTTCAAATTAAACAGGCATCTACTTAGACACCCATAAAAACATTTATCCATGAACTTGATTTTGTACTTACACTTCGTCAAATGTTCAGTCACATGGTTCACATGGTCACCTGAACCAATCACCCAAGCTGCTTATCCTCCAGCGCTCATTGGGCGGATGGCAGGAAACACCCTGGAAAGCTTCCCAGGCAGTCACAACTTAGCATTTCCAGCTTGCCTGACTGCATGTCTTTTGACTTTCTGGAAGGAAACTGGAGAATCTGTGGGAAACCCGTGCACACACGGGGAGAACAAGCAAACTCCACAAACAAAGGACACTCATTGCCTGGCCCGGGAATCGAACCAAGTTGAACCATTCTAATCAATATTTAAAATACTTAATACTTTTTACAATGTTTGTGAAAGGGCTAATGACCTTGGCATTGCATCATGAAAGACATTTTTGGTGTTCTTTATGATGCCATACCCTAGCACCTTTTACATAAAAGCATGTCCAAATAAAAGCTCATTTGTTTTTGGTTTCGTCACCTGACATTAGAGGAAATAAGAATTTCCAAATCAAATCCAAAAGTTTTTCAGTGAGTTGCACATTTTTTAGTTTTACTTTGCAACATTTTATTTTATGGTTTTCAATCATAAACTAATGCCAAATTATTTTATTTACAATTGTATTTAACTAAATTGCACTTTGATTCGTCTTAGTTTATTTAATCAACATATATGGTTGAATGGACACTTTGAGACAAAAAGGAAGGTAAAATAAATGTTATATGGATGCACTGAAAATAGTTTCATACAACAGAGTTTCATTCATAGAAATTTGGTACATGTCATGTATTTATTAAATGATTGTAGGGGGTAAATTATGGACTTGGACACAAAAATGCATGTCATGTCAGTGACCCTTATATCAAGCAGTCAAAGGTATAGGCCAAACTTCTTGTCTTTGGAGGGTGAAAGCACATTTTTTGTGGTTCATTAGGGCAAAAGATTAACGTTACACAAATAAAACTTAATTATTATTTTTTTAACTTTACACCATAGTGTGACTATATTGCAACAATACAAAATTTAATGAATTATATATAGTTTAAAATATAGGGTTGCCCTGATTGGGAACATATGTGACCTTCATAAATGCCAAAAATTGAGAAAGTATCTAGAAGAGACTGCCTTTTTCTGCTGGCGCCCTTATATCAATAGTATCAATAGTATGTAAGCACTAAGCTAACACTGGTGCATATCAATCTTTTTTGGCCATTCTGGATTGAATACACACACGGTTTTATGTTTGTATATATTACCATGTGTATTACTTTGCATGTAGCAGTTTGATAACGACTATTTAGTCAGGGCGTCTGACATACCGCTTCTGCCATTTCCAGTTCTAAAAACTGACTGGAACCTGGTTAAACCAAGGCTTGTATTCGCAAGTATTGTATCTAGTACTTCCAGAAGACCTAGAGTGCCATAGTTTCTGACCAAACTGGCTGCATAGATTGTAAATCAAAATGTGATTGGTTGACTGTCAGTTCCTTAATCACGCCGATGGTTAATCTGCAATGTAAAGCCTTCTGTCTAGGTCCTGAAGGCCAAACCAATGGGCAAACTAGTTGTTATCTCTCTAGATATAACAGCCGGGAGTAAAACCTGACTGGACATGATTTCAGCCCTTTTGTTTTCTATCACTGTGATGGACTGGTGGCCTGTCCAGGGCGTTTCCTGCCTTCCGCTCAAAGAGGGCTGGGATAGGCTCCAGCACCACCACCCCCTAGAAAGATAAGCGGCTTATGAACGTTTTCAACCATAAGTGCTGCTACAATACTTCCTTGCTTACTCATTAGGTCTTCCCTAAAGGCCTAGAAGGCCCTAAAGGCTCCCCACTGGTGTGGCCTCACTTCCTGAAACGGCACAAATACGTCTCTGTGCGTCCGTTCATGCATGTTTGATTGCATACCGCACCGGAGGTCATTTAGTGCACAAAAGTCTCTCCATGTCTTAACAGGTTGGAGGTGTAAAGGCCTCGGTTCCCCTGGGTGTTCTAGGTAGGATCAATGTGGCGTGTTTCACTCAATAGAGTTGCTGTGGCTCAACAGGATCGAGTTCCAGATGCCAAACGACTCTCTCCTCTTCTCCTCTCACCGTCCATTCAGCCTCGGCCTCGTTCCGTCAGCTCATCCTGCCCGTGCTGGATGAGTCTTATTGAAGAAGAGTAAAAGATAAACAACTATAGGGTTACTCTCCTGATTTGGGCCTGGAGTTTGAATTTCCTTTATTGGTTCCTCGAGCCTAATTAAGCCCCAAGTTCTAATGACTTGCAGTGAAATGAGATGAAAGCTAAGACTCTCAGCTTCTTGGTTTACGAGTCGCTCTTTCGGAGAGGGCGGGGGCACCCTGCGACTGAAGGATAGCGAGGATGAGCAGTTAAGGTCGTCTTAAAGGAACAGCGTCATCCCCACATGCTAATGGCGCTTACGCTGAACGATAGCAAGCAGGAACCAGTTAGCATGACCTAATGTGCAGACGTGCCAACGGTGCAGTAAAATCCCCATTGTTAAATGAATTCCTGTAGCGGTAAATGAACTCATACTGTGTAAATGAACTCTAAAGGAGTTCATCTAGCATTGCAGATTTTTACAGTGTGACTCCCTGCTAGCTTATATGCATTGTCAGCGTCGTTAGCGTTTGTGGGTGAAGGAACAGTTTGGCAAAAAGATGGACTGCACACCACTTTCCACTTATCCCAAAGGCAACCGAAACATACTTGGTGTCATGTTCGCTTCTGTAGTTTTGCACTGAAGCTATGACACGAATGTAGCTAACAAGTAATAGAAGCTTATTTTCTGGCACTTTATACAGCTATAGAACTGTATAACTCCTACAAAAGTAGGGACAAAACCACAGTTTGAGATTGTGGCTACAGCTTTTAGCTGCTTTTGTCCATTTTAGGCCACAGTTTTTAGCCCATTGAGAAAGTAGCGTGTTTTTAAACATGCAGTTTGTACTGGAGAGAATACTGTAAGTATCAATTGGCTGTTGGCTACATAAGCTTCATTGGAAGGAAACCTCATACACCAAACATGTCTTTACTTGTATGTGTACAAGATACAAGAGACAGATCCAAGATTTATGTGTACATGTGATGTTATGTTAGCTGGATAAGCAATCTCTGCTTTGATTATCTCATGAATGACACAATGTTTCTGGCTGGAATTACAGCACTGTGCAAAAAAAACCATCTGGCATAATGTGCCATAGTGGCTGAGATGTAAACAAAGTTATTCAGAGTTGTTTGGTGTGAAATGCTTAGTGCTAGACAAACTTACTGAGTCGGAACTGTTCACAGTGCTGGTCAAAGGAACCAGGCATCCATCCCCTAAGAGCTCCCACACAGAAAGTTATTACATGAAGTGGTTATGAATACACAGCCTGATGCCTTTAGGGTAGTCGTGTGGTCCAAAACATGTTTCAGTCAATTCATTTTTCTCTTTTAATGTTGGAGGGATATGTGAATAATATTGTAATTAGTTCATAAAGAAAACCTTTTTTTCCATATTTATTTTCATATATATATATATATAAAGATAGAAAGATAGATAGAAAGATAGTGTATATATACTGTTTATATCTGCCCAGGGAAGACAATCAGACAGTGTTGCCAATGCACTATATATATATATGTATATATATATACATATGAAAATAAATATGAAAAAACTGGTGTTGGAAGAACATGACCAAGACTTCCAAGTACTACCTTGGCCTCCTAATTCCCCAGACTTGAACCAGTTGAGCATCTGTGGGACCACCTCGATCATCATATTCACTCAAAGAATCCTCCCCCACACACCCTTTAGCAGCTGTGGGATGCACTGCGGTCAGCATGGCTCCTGATACCTGTGATAACCTACCAGGACCTAACTGAGTCACTCCCAGCCCGTCTAGCTGCTGTCTGTGCTGCATGCGGCGGTTAATCTGGATATTAGCTGGTAATAATGTGACCTGACATGTTGTCTTCTTCTTTCTATGTATCAGCACTTGCCCTTAGTTTTAGACTCTAACCTCTTTGTACTAGCTAGGAAACATTCTCTGACTGATCACTAAGCCTGGTGTTAGTTGCTCTGCATAAGCCCATCTGCTAAATGCCAAACCCCCTGCAAGACCAGGTAGGCGCACCAAACCTGTCCATGTAAGATAAACAGCCCTTAGAGCTCTTTAAAAGAGAGAAGA
>CM067493.1:24879240-24889360 GCA_034552555.1 Semaprochilodus insignis
TATATATACTGTTTATATCTGCCCAGGGAAGACAATCAGACAGTGTTGCCAATGCACTATATATATATATGTATATATATATACATATGAAAATAAATATGAAAAAACTGGTGTTGGAAGAACATGACCAAGACTTCCAAGTACTACCTTGGCCTCCTAATTCCCCAGACTTGAACCAGGTGAGCATCTGTGGGACCACCTCGATCATCATAATCACTCAAAGAATCCTCCCCCACACACCCTCTAGCAGCTGTGGGATGCACTGCGGTCAGCATGGCTCCTGATACCTGTGATAACCTACCAGGACCTAACTGAGTCACTCCCAGCCCGTCTAGCTGCTGTCTGTGCTGCATGCGGCGGTTAATCTGGATATTAGCTGGTAATAATGTGACCTGACACGTTGTCTTCTTCTTTCTATGTATCAGCACTTGCCCTTAGTTTTAGACTCTAACCTCTTTGTACTAGCTAGGAAACATTCTCTGACTGAACACTAAGCCTGGTGTTAGTTGCTCTGGATAAGCCCATCTGCTAAATGCCAAACCCCCTGCAAGACCAGGTAGGCGCACCAAACCTGTCCATGTAAGATAAACAGCCCTTAGAGCTCTTTAAAAGAGAGAAGAACATCCAGCTCCACTCTCGCTTCAGATCTGAGAACATCCGCAATTGTTTCTGTCCATCTTTCCACTGTGAAAAGACACATCAATGCTCAACTACGGGTCTGAAAGGATGTGTAGGATGTCAAGAACCTCCTTAAAGAAGAACACCAACAGTGGAACACTCCAGTTTTTGTGGACTAATGAGTCTCAGTTTGTAAGGGGTCTTGTTTTAGGGGGGAGCGGAACAGAATGGAAACTATGAGTGGACATGCAATATACACATCTGCTTCTTGGCCTTAGGCTGAAAGCCGGGTAACACTATTGTTCCCAAACAGCACCCTGCGTGTGGTGGTACCAGTTTTTATCTTCGGCCTGACTCTTACCTAAAGCCCAGCGGAGTAACAGTAGAGCGTCGCTCCACCTGCCAGCACCTCACACTGCCGTCACACCCTGCATGAAAAATTCAGGCCTATCGCTTACACCTAATGACGGCCAAATCGCTCCCTCATCAATGGACACCTCGGAGGAAAGGAGAGAAGGAGGGAGAGAGAGTGCGGCTGGCTGGGCCGGTGAGAGGGGTATGTGTAAGTGTGCATGTGTAGGCGAGAGGGAAGTACAGAGGAACAGTGTTTTTAAACAGAGACAAGATGGAGCTGCTGATTCTTAGGTCTGACTGTGCTAGCTGGATGACTCTGTGACAAATCTGTTTGGGTATGAATGTATGTGTGAGTGCGTATCTGTGGGCGTCGGTGGGTGGGAAACTTGTCCTGTAGGTAAATGTTTGTGTGGCTTTGTGAAAGTCCCCCTCGCCTACGTTAACTCAGAACAGAGCGAATTGTTCATGCGCTAACTGATAGATGTGTTTACTCAGCACCTCTTGGGCAATGCAGAGTCATTATACAAGGAATAATTAGTGAGATGAATAAGCCCATGTGCAGTGCACAAATATGCTTTCAGATGTGAGACACTTACTGTAATACCCAGCATGCCTAGCCAGTGTAGAGACTGGCTAGTAGGTTTGTAGTCAGCTAGCATTAGCTATCTAACTTTATTGTACTAGTTCTACAGTATTACGTGGTACTGTGTAGTATTACAGCATTGTGGCTCATGTAAGCGAATCTGAGCTAGGTTAGCAGTTAGCTTATGTTGGCTAATTAAAGTCATAAGAGTTATGAAACTCATCCAGCATGATTACAGCATGATGCAGTTTTGCTAACATTGGCTATTAAATGGAAACGACAAATTATGGAATTATGCCTCACGCTATGGAACCACTGCTAGTTTGCTAGTTAGCTAACTAAAGTTAGCATTGGCCTTATTGTAATGGCTTTGCTTCACATAATAGCACAGTCTAGGCTGGTTTATGCTTGTCTGATGCTGGTTTGATGCTGGTTTAGCTGGTCACCCAGCATGGTCATGTTGGTTGACCAGCATACAAGCATCCAAAACTTTGGTCTTTGCCCGTTTTCTAGTGGGGCTAGTGCTTTTGGCTCTACAGTGGATTTCATAGTTTTATGTTTTGTACTTTATGCAGCTAATTAAGTCACAGCTAGTTAGGAGTTAGCCAACTAAAGCTAATTAAAGATAGCTTTAACTTTATTGTAATACACAGTAGTGGTAGTAGTATAGGGAGGTATGTAGTTCTTTGTTTTGTGCTAAATAGAAATGACAAAGTGCAAAGTCATTTCAGTCCAGTTTACTTATTCTACTTATTTATTTCCTTTATTTCTTTTTTATCAATTGTAAATTAGTAAATAGTCAGCAACAACATTTTCAACAAAATCACTTTATTTTAGGCTTAGTCATTATTCATCTTCTCTCAGTTGTTTATAAAATTTGTTTCAGTTTATTTTCCAAAATAAAAGTCTCTGTGCATTTATAATCTGTTGCAGGAGATTGAAAACTAGTTAGACCTTATACCCAGGGGAGTAATCTGGGTGGTCCAAGGGTGGACCAGCAACGGCATACAGTCACTTATGACCCATATATGCTTGCTATCTGGGCTGGGTTAGCAGTTAGCTAATGTTAGCTGTAAAACTAATGTGTCATGCACTATACAGTATGATGTAGCTACTGCTCCTTCTATGCCAGAAAAAAAAGGAACAGGTTTAAGGAGTGAAGTTACGATTGAAATTATTGATATTCATATTGATTTATTTTTAATGATCAATCAAAAGTACTGTTGCCAACACAAACTCTTTGAGTGTTTTTGTTCTATCAGCTTTAATCAAAGATGCTGAAGACCATCAAACAGGTTAGAATAGCTGCTAAGTAAAATATGGTTGACTCCAAAACTTTCCAACTTTCAGTTCCAAACAAACAAACAAATAAATGAAATAATGAACAAACAAACAAACTGTCACGCCTCCGGGTTTCCCCTCTGCCTCCGATCTCCCGAACTCCAGCTCCCAGAATTCACCACCCAATGACATCTTTGTCACGTGTCCGTCTTCGCCCAGTCACACCCCATTTCCTCGGTCTATGTCCCCAGAGTATTGATTACTTGCACCGTCACCCATTTAATCAGTTTGTACTTAAGCTCCTGGTTCTCACACTCAGCTTGTGAAGTATTGCCACACCGTGTCCTTACTGAGGGGGTCTCCCTTGTGATTTCTGACTGTTACTCTGATCTAGACCCTGTTTGACTCTTGTTTAGTCTTTTGTCTTTTGTCTTTGGTTTTGTTCGCTGATCTGACTGTCTTTTAGTTTTGACTCTGGCTTATCCCTCTGGTTTCATGACTCTGTTCGCTCCCTTTGGTTTGATTGCCTGGATTCTCGTTTGGCTGTACTGTTGGTTTGTTAATAAACCCTTGCTCTGCCTTCAGATCAGTGTGCGTCCATCTAAGTTTGTCTTACCTGACACAAACAAATAAAAAATGAATAAATAAATACAAATTACTAGAAGTACATGCAGGGAAAACTAAGTGAATTATCTGAAGGTATATTCAAATGTGAAAATGCACCAAGCATTTACTAAGAAATGTTACCAAAATTTTAATAAATAAATGAATTAATAAATAAATAAATACTTATTAGGTTTCAGTATGTGCAGGTAAAAAATGAATTGTTTTAAGGAAAATTTGATTTGTGAAAATGCACCAAACATTTACTAAGAAATGTTACTAAAAAAAAATAATAAAAATAAATAAATAAATAAATAAATATGCTAGCTAATGTTCATTTTGATCTCACTGTAATGCTTTGCATGTGAAGTATTTTACCAAAATGGTTAATCGCAATGGAAACTGAATCACATACATTAGCAGTTAGCTAGCCAAAAACAACTTTACTATTACCTCACAGTGCTACAGTTAGCTAATGTTACTTAACTAATGCTAGCTACAGTTAGCTATAAACTCATTGCAACACCACACATACCTATCCAGTAAGTTTGACCCTCCAGTGTTGTGTGTATCTTTTTATCTTTTATTTTGCACTTAACAAAAAGGACGAATTACACCACAGTGCCATATTTAATTGAATGGTGCCAAGATTAACTAATGCTAGCTGGCTGAAATTAGCTTTAGCTTTACACTGCAAACCTAACCTGTGTATTTTACAATATTGTGGCCACTGAGGTGAATACTGATTGATTGATTGATTACTTTTAATTGGTTTATTAAAATTTGTTCAATAAAGACAGTAAAGAAGGTAAATAGATTAGGTAAAGAAGGTAGTTCGATAGATACGTGATGACATTCTATTTGCTGTCCATCAAAAGGAGAAAACCTGAAAAAGACAAAATGTACTATACAGTTTCCACATTCTATTTCAAGCCTGGTTTTAGTCACCATACTCCGATCTAAAGAGCTTTGAGGAACAGTTGTACAGTTATAGCTACTGGCTCACGGTGAGTGCTGTTTCTCCATTTTCTTTGCCCTCTTCTCTCCTCTTCTTCCTTCTATTCTCTCTTTTCTGAGCTTGCGCTTGCGGCTGTCGAGCTTCTGAGTAAGAGCTCGCCGGCGAGCTGAAAGTTAGTCAGCTCTGAGCCATCACTTCCCCCAGCTAGCCACTGAAAAAAAAAGAAAAAGAAAAGGGAAGCTGCTTTCTTCCTCTCCCTTGGCCTTCTCCTTTCCCTCATGCCTGGCCCCTACGGAACAATCCCTGTGTCTCAATTCAGGCTCTGCGCTCCTATGATATACGCTATATATCCTCTCACACATGAGGCTAACATTTTAAGCTCATGGAAAATGACAGATTAGCATGTGAAGGCTGTCTCATGTCTTTGAATTGCACCTGTGTTAGCAGTTAGCTAACATTAGCTAGCTACAGTTAGCTGTAACCAAGTCTCAGCCAATTCCAATTAACGACTGACATTATTCTAAGAGTTTCTGTCCAGTTCTGCAAAAGATATCAGTCATTCTGTTTATCTATGGGCAAAGCATCTGATATCTATTGCAAAACTGGCCATAACCATGTCACAGCTTTCTGGTCTTTGTCAGTTTCATTCTGAATGACTACCCACATGGCTATATGGACGCACTTCCATGCAGAGGGTTTTCTCCATGTGATGGGAAACTGGCCCATCCTATATGTCACAACTGAAGCTTCTCAGCAGGATTGGGTAGATGGACTTCTCAGCAGGATTGGGTAGATGGACTTCTCAGCAGGATTGGGTAGGTGGACTTCTCAGCAGGATTGGGTAGGTGGACTTCTCAGCAAGACTGGGTAGATAGACTTCTCAGCAGGATTGGGTAGGAGGACTGAGAAGTAATCGAGAAGTTCCTCATGTGATATCTTTAAGAACCTTCTCTGAGGCATTTAGTAGTCAGGATATCCTCACAATCCACTTGTTAGGTCTGACGTAACAGCCATCTCCGGGTCCCATCAAGTGCCCCTTCAGATCCCAAACTCAGACAACCATGACAGAACCTATTAACCTTTCACTTCACTTCCTTATTTAGTGAGGAACCATTGAGGGTTCTTCAACTTAAACTTCAATCTGCTTAGTAAGACGTCTGGGTCCAAACCTCTACAGCTCTGTCGAAAAAACACTCAATTGTCTATTGCTATTCTATTGCTTTCCTTGCGATTGAGTAAGAGAAGAGGTAATAGCTGAAGTTGATAATGTAAGTTGCAATTGAAGATCAACAAATGAAGAACAACAAATGTTGGTGCCAACCTAGACTCAACCTAGCTAACATTAACATCCACTTGCAAAACCCAAACTGGCCAAAGAGGTGCTACAGTGCAGTGAATGTCTCGTTCCATGTGTGGAAAATGGCTCCAAAGCAGATGTTAATGATTGGCTAGAAGGAGTGACTGCATTTGGGCATGCCAAAGACTATAGTGTGAAGGAAGCAGCTGAATCTGCAGGTGTATGGAAGTGTACGGTCATACGGGTCTACCAGCGGTGGCTAAAATCCCAGCCTACAAGGAATTCTCCTTGGAATTGTGCCAGGGAATGCATCCACCAAATCTGGCCCAACTGCGCAATTCTTTGATACAAGAGTGTCTGAACACTGACGTAGCCTACATCCAAAAACTTGTCAATTACATGGCAAATCCAATCACAGCTGAGGTTGTGGAGGTATTACATGGTATTAGGTATGTTTCAGTCACAGGTGACTCATTTTGAGCTTATCTATTCATTTCAATTTCATCTAATATTCATCCTGAAACCTAACCATGGCCCTAATCCTAACCCTGACCTTAACCTTAATTAACACTGTTGAGAATCTGCTGACAGTGTGTTGATAATTTGAACATCTGTAGATAACCTTTGGGGAGCTATCTAAATAAAGTAAGATCTTAAATTTTCATTTCTAGCTCATTGAATCTGAGTGAGAACTTATGTTGAAGGTTCAGATTTTTATGTCTCTATAAATACCACAAATGTTTATAAGTATGAAAAAAGCTATTTTGTTATGGTTAAAAATTGTTTTAATAGTCTACGTCATATTTTCAGTAATAACTCTGTAATTACACATTTATAATACATGCAACCACATTGGAACAACTAATCTACATAGCAAGCACTTGCGTGAATGCACAAGTGTACCTGCCACCACATCACATAATGGTTTAAAGCCAGAACACTGATTGCCATAACACAATACAAGTGTACTTTATTATTGACTGCATCATTAATATGCCACTATACAGTTCTTAAAGACATGCATCATATTGTGGGACTGAATGTCTTTACAACTTTGTCAGAGCACAGCATTAAACTGGTCAAATAACAATTTAAATTAAATGTAGATTTAGTTAATTATGTTATAAACCACATATAACTATGTAATAACCCATTAATAGTACAGTGAAACACTCTACTTATATTAAAATGGCTAATATGTTTTGGAAGTCGTCGATTTGCAGCTCAGCATTCTTCAAAAGCTTGCGTGCTTTAATATCGGCGCAGATCAAAGGCTCTTGTGTAACACGAGAAAGCGGAGGATCTACGGGCAGACAACAAAACAGCCACGCGCACTCAATACTAGCCTTTATGATGGTCAGGGAGTCAGGGGGGAAGAGAGAAAGAGAGAAAGACTTCAAAGTGGCATGTCTCAGTCTTCACTGAGTCATTGAGCGAGGGATGGGACAGGGGGGTGCACGCCTGATTTCTCATGAGATACAGAAGGTGCCATCACAAAGATACCATTTAGTATGTGGGGTGGGAAAACTTGTGTGTGTGTGTGTGTGTGTGTGTGTGTGTGTGTACAGTACTGTGTAAGACCATCAGTCATTGATTTAAACTCAGTAGGAACGAAAAGCAAGGAAACATATTGACAGATAAAATGTCTGTATTCTCTATAATACCTATTCAGCTGAACACAGCCACTTTTACCTTTATGCCTGGGGTCAGGTTTGGTGGTCTACCAGGCCTTCCATGGTTGTTAGGTATTCCATTAACTTCTTATTTACTTAATGATCATTAGACTATAAATGTAATGAACGAATGATCGTCTTTTGAGTTTTACACAGCACTGTATGTATATGTGTGTGTGTCTGTGTGTGTGTGTGTGTGTGTGTGTGTGTGTGTGTATATACGTGTATGTGTGTGTCTATGAGAGAGAGAGAGAGAGAGAAAGAAAGAAAGAGACCGAGACAGACACAGAGAGAGAGAGAGAGAGAGAGAGAGAAAGAGAGAGAGACTAAGAGAGAGAGACTGAGAGAGAGAGAGAGAGAGAGAGAGAGAGAGAGAGTGAAGCAGTCTTAATGGAAAGCCCCCAAATTACCCGGCCACAACAGGATGTTCAGCAACAATGAGAAAGAAAATTGGATTGTTCCTAATCGCTATGAAAATGTCAGACGGATGTGAATGTGGGAAAATCATTTTCACCGAAGCTACTTAAGCGCTAAGACGGCTGTCTGAGAGCTGCCTCCACCGTGAAAATCTACACCTCTCCCTTTCTCTCTTTTACAGAGCACTGCAACAGGTTAGGAGTGCCCTACTTCAAGAGGAAAGTCCAAAAGAATAGAAAAACACGGGAAGAGAATGCCAAAGTTATACACATATATATGCAAAATGTATCTCGTCACTGTCCAAAGAAAAACAAGTATATTCAAAATGGCAACTTTACAGGAGAGGGCCACACCTCATTTAATGAACCTCATTTACCAAGTGATTTTGGGCCACTTCTGTTGCTCCATTCATCATGAAATCTTCACACAGTGTAAACAGTGTTGCTGTCCAATGAAAAACACGTATCTCCATTTTTGTTGATTTTTAAATTTGTGCATCATTTGAAAACAGCAGCTGCTGTTTACACTGTGCGGTCTGGTTCCATTGACTTACATTAAATTTAAAGGTCAATGAGGAAAATTTGCCATTTTGGAGATACTTGTTTTTCTTTGAACAGCGATGATACATCTCAGTTTTTGTAGATGTGTATTTTTCTACATTATTTAACATTTTACATGTGGAAGAAGTTCATGATGCATTGACCAAAAGAAATGCTCCTAAATGACTTTGAATAAATTCTGTTTACATTAACGTACAGAGTTAAGAAGGATTGTATCTTCTACTCTTTCTTTATGTCTCTTTCATCATGTATGCACACCTGACTGAAATGGACCTAATAGCGTGTAAAACCTCCACGAGCAACAATAACAGCTGTGATTGGATGTGGCATGAACTGGACAAGTTTCTGGACGTAGGCCACATCAATGTTCAGACATTCTTGTGTCAAAGAATTACATTTACTTACAACCGTGCTTAGTGTTACGTCAGATAATGTTTCCCAGCTAGTATAAGTAGGTTAGGAGTCTAAAACTCACCCTGAGCTCAGACACTGCCCGAACAAGGGCCAGTGCTGCTACCTAGAGAGAATAATACACAGACATTGCGCAGCTGGGCCAGATTTGGTGGATGCCTTCCCTGGAACAATTCTGAGGAGAGTTTCCTGTAAACTGGAATTTTTTCCACTGCTGGTAGACCCGTATGACCATACGCTTCCATACACCTGCAGATTCAGCTACTTCCTTCACACTATGGTCTTTGGCACGCCCAAATGCAGTCACTCCTTTTAGCCAATCATTAACATCTGCTTTGGAGCCATTTTCCACACATGGAAAGAGACATTCACTGCACTGTAGCACCTCTTCTCCATCTATGGATCCCGTCACTCACACCCCGCAGGTATTTATTGCCTCATCATCCACATGCAGCGCCATCTGGAGGAGCCTGAAGTTTCTACCACCTTAAACATGCGATATATATGTAGCTATCAAGTAATGGAAATTAGTCACAGTCAGCAGCACTGTGCAGCTTTAAGCTTCTTCAAGTTGTCAAGTAAGCTGTAAATGACCTTCTTGTGTGGTTGTTGACATGGTATGATGTACAGTTGCCTTGCACATTGTATAATTGCAAACAATAGCAACAGTCATCAATCATCGAAACCTAAAATTGTTGGTTCTTTTGTCCATGTTTATAAATAGCTCCATGTCATGCAGTGTTCGGAAGTCTATTTGAGCTCCACGTGGGATGATGGTTTATGTTTGCATAATGCTATCCGATGACCTTTCACTTCCATTACTTGTTAGCTACATTAGCCTTGTAGTTCCAAAGAAGCAGCCCAAACCTGTCCTGGCACATCTATGACATTTGCCAGTTTCCCAGCTGCTATCCACCCATCACTGGTCCTGGATTCTCCTTGGGGGTCTTGTGTTGCCCCCCTTGGCCAGACACAAGGTCCTCTCGCCCTCCCTGTGGGCTCGAGGTGTGCTTATTCAGGCCTCGCTGCCGGCCTCACGTCGAGGATTAGTAACCACGGCCTGCTACAAAAGTCCTGCGATAACACAGTGGGCAGGGGGCCGGGGGGTTTATTTTGAGGGGCCGTTGCTCCGCTCCGGGTCGCTCTATAATGTCGGCTCCAGGTGTGATGGTGGGGATCGGGTTTGGCCAGTGTTTGTACAGGGGTTGCAGCAGGCTGAGCTGAAAATGCGAAGAATCTGGGCGGCAGGAGGTCCAGTGTCATACGCCGACCCTGGAAAGGCCTACTGTCAGTGTCAGTTGTTGCAGGGAGCCATTGTGAGCTTTTTTAGGATGGTGGGTGGCTGAAGTGCTAGAAAGTGTGGTG
>CM067493.1:24892284-24903064 GCA_034552555.1 Semaprochilodus insignis
GGGGTGGGTGGGGGGGGTTCTTTTGTCTTAGTGGGTCGTTGTCTGAGCTGTTCCTTGTCTCTTGGGTGTTCTGTCATCAGCACCTTAGAGCAAGGAGCCACATTTGAGCATTTCTTGGGTCCCCCTGCATGAATGTAATGACTCATAGATTCAAATTGTATTGCAGCAATAGTCCAAAGAAAAACAAGTATTTCCAAAATGGCCACTTCACAGGAGAGGGCAAAAACCTCATTTAATTCTAATGTAAGTCAATGGAACCAGACTTTTTTTACAAGCGATTTTGGGGCATTTCTGGTGGTCCGGTTATCATGTAATTTTCACACAGTGTAAACAGCAGCTGCTGGGTCCATATGATGCACAAAAGTCAAAACAATAATGGAGATACATGTTTTTATTGGACAGCAGCGATTTGCTAGTGAAGAGAATAGTAAAAGGCTGTTTTATTGGATTTCAGTTAAGTAGTGTGAAGTGAGAGTGTGAAAACACTCTACTGTTTAGCCCACCCACTCAGTTACCCATTACCCATTGGCAATTGTGCCGCCACCAACACAATGTTTCACACTTTTAGTTGATCCGTTGATCCGTCTTTGGTGTTTCTTTTTGGTTTTGCAGTAGAACTATAAGGCTAATATTGCTAACAGGTAATGAAAGCTTATGAACACCAGTTAGCATTGTTTTATCTTTCAGGCTTGAAGTTTCTACCCAGTTTTAGCAATGCAGTGTACTTCCCCCCCATATTGCTGTGTGTATAACACCCATATAACCTTACAGAAACACTTACTCCAGTTGGTGTCATTTGCCAGGTTGCGCTTGTCTACTTTGATGTCAAATTGTCAGGTATCATTGTTTTTTTCCCCCACACATTAGTGACATAATGCAAATTATATGATACAGCTGGTTGAACGAAAGTGAACATATTATGTAACATGAGATTCATTCTGAAGTTTATACAAACCCTCCTTGAGTCACCTGTGACGTACCTAATAGTGTGTAATACCTCCTCGAGCACCAACAACAGCTGTGATTGGATTTGGCATGGACTGGACAAGTTTCTGGACGTAGGCCACATCAATGTTCAGACACTCTGGCATCAAAGAATTGGTCAGTTGGTCCAGATTTGGTGGATGCCTTCCCTGGCACAATTCCGATTCAGCTACTTCCTTCACACGATGGTCTTTGGCATGTCCAAATGCAGTCACTCCTTTTAGCCAATCATTAACATCTGCTTTGGAGCCATTTTCCACACATGGAACGAGACATTCACTGCACTGTACCACCTCTTCTCAATCTATGGATCCTGTCACTCACACCCCGCAGGTATTTATAGCCTCATCCTCCTCGTGCAGCACCATCTGGAGGAGCCAGAAGTTACTACCACCTTAATCATGCAAGGTGACTCATTTTTTTGTCTGGGGAGCTTATATATTAATACAGTAAATACTAGCCTGTTTTTAATTCACCAGTTATTTGTGAATTTTGAAACTACAGGGCAAAAACTGAAATGAAAAAAAGATTTTGGGAACATTTGGAATATTGCTAAAGCCAAAATGTGGAAAAGAATGATGCCATAATTCTGTTCCTCCTGATATTATTGTTTGGCATACAGCTTATATACAATGGTGAACTGTTGTTATACCGCCGCCAAACATGTAATGCACTGTGAGCACAGGCACCCGGTGACTGAAAATGATTGGCCCTACAAATGGTCCCATCAATGGGCAGAGCTTTCCAAAGGTTGCTATTGAGTTTCTGAAATGCTGCATCCAATGCATTAGCACTGTGTAGCGTATTTGCATTCCCAGATGCAAGGTGCATGTTGTAGTTGGGTGGCACAGAGATTTCAGCCCTTCTTTAGTGGGCTATTTCTTGTCCTGCCCGGCATTCTCTGACCTGCAAATAGCACGGCTGCAAAGCTAATTGTATTGAAAGCAACAACAAACTTTAACCTCCATGCATCCCCCGATCATGGTAGCCTACATCCGTGTTTCTCAACCCTGGTCCTGGAGGCACCCTGCCCTGCACATTTCAGTGCATTCGCTGCTCCCAACACATTCAACCCATCAGCTCATTAACAAGCCCTTTCAGAGTTGCAGGGGGTGTTTTAAAGCAGGGATTCCACTAATATGTCCAGGAAAGGGTGTCTCCAAGACCAGTGTTGGGAAGCAATGGCCTACATTATCTGAAGATGGATGGAAAGATGACTTAATTAGAAAGGTGACTTGTTTTAAACGTTTAACTAGCTTGATTAACCTTGCAGCACTAGTGCTAAACTAAAGAAGCAAACTTCTTAATCTTGTTATCCAGCAACGGCTCTCAGTTACTTAGCAAGTACTGTGAGGATAGTGTGAAACATGGTTATGAGTGTTATGAGAGGAGACCTGAAGGGCTGGATCTTGTACGGGGCCTTGTACTTTAAGAGGTTAAAGGTCAGCCTTCATTAAAGGGGAGGTTTTTGCTGTTGCTACAGTGGGAATGATCTCTTTGCTTGTGCTTTTGGATCCATGAGGGCACAAATGCAATGCAAGTCCGTGAGAAGGACTGCGTGGAATCGGATGACACACGGCCTACCTGTCTATACTTGGTGTGTCTGACTGTCTCTGAGTATGTCAGTAGGCCTTCGATGTCTCTGTTTATGAACTCAACTCGGGTAAGAGTTATACGTCGCAGTTTTAGCCTTGGGCTGTGGAGAGCGACTGCAGCAGGTGTTGCTCAGGTTACACGGCAGCCGGAGGTGAAAGGTTTATAGTGGTGAACTGCAGAAAAGGGAAAGTTACCTCACGACAAAACACATGAGAAAATATCAGCCTTGAACGTTCCTATAGCTGGACCGCACAGGGATCCAGTTGCCCGCAGAACAATGGAAGCATTGTTACATTTCCGTTTCAGCCCATCCTTGACGCTAACTCAGCACGGCTGCATCCAGATTGACTAGTTCATCTGCATTACCTGGCGTTTACGGTGGCTAATCACCGTGCTTTACACGTCTCTCCTTTTAGACGCTGGCTTTAATTAGGCTCCGTTCCGCCCAGGCCTTTGGTAGTTAAATGGCTGGTTTGGACTCTATAATATGAACAGCTGATTTTCATTTGAGCACTAACAATTTGAAATATTTACCTGTAGCATTTGATCTGAAATATGCTTACACTACAGTATAAACAACATATTTATAAGTTTAAACAATGTAAATCTAGTCAGTATAACTAATAAATCTCTTTATGAGATTCTTGTATCAGTATCATGACATTTTTCAACTTAATTTTAGATGTTTTTTTAACTTGTTTTAAGTCATTTATGTGATCAAAAATTGTATCCTTCTATAATTTCGCTTATTTCAACAACTAATACTCATAACAAGACTTATTGGTTACCTGCAGAATAAGATCCGTTAAGATAACACTATATTTATCCCAGATGGGCAACATGCAGCACCAGTACCAAAAGTCAATCTAAAAATCTAAATGGATGTTGTTGGTGATCTTAAAGACTCTACAGTCTTACACTTAACAGCTCCAACTGATGAGAGTCTGAAACAGTACATATCCTGATATACCACATATACTCTTGATGTACCACAGTATGATATTTCTCCATATCTCCACCTCTAATATATATTTAGTGGTGTAAAAACTTTGATCTCTTTTTCTGCACAGTGTAAAAGCTCTAGTTCTCCTTTCAGTTTAGTGAATATTCATGATGGACCGACCAATAGAATTGCTCCAAACCTGCCTAGAAATAAACCTTGTTCTATCAGCCTCCACTGCAGGTTAAGAAAGCTGGTTCATCCTCCTGTAATGTTCCATTTTGGAAGTTTTTAAGGTGGACTGTATAATTTTTTGAGAGCTATTTTATAGTTTGTTGTCTTCTAAAGCATTAAGATAAACATAAGGAGAACCTGCTATGAGGAGCCGTGTCTAAACTTTTGGCTGATACTGCATTTTGACATTACCTGTACCAGTTGATCTGAAATGTGCTTATGCTTCAATCTTCAGAAGCTAAACCACCATAAATCTAGTCAATATAGCTAAGATTTCTCTTAATATGATTATTGTGTGAATATTATGGCATTGTTCATAATAATTTTAGATATTTCTTTTGTTTTAAGTCATTTTTTTAATCTTATCCTACTATTTTAATTATTGCTCATTTTAACAAGACACATTGTTTGCTAGTAGAATCAGGTCAATTGAAATAACACCTTTATTTGGCCCAGATGGGAGATTTAGGTCTTAACGGCAGCATGGCATAAAGTCATAGTCGCATAGGAACAGAAAAATAGAGCCTAAATTAAAGAGAATAAGTAAGAGTATAAATAGGGAGACAGTAGCAAGGAAAAACTCCCTCAGTGCAAGAAGAAGAAGAAGCCTTGAGAGGAACCAGGACTCAAAAGGGGAAACCATTGTCCCCTGGTTGACATTGGAGAGCAAAACAATAATTCAACAAGAGCAGATATGAATAGAGGATAAGACATTAGAGCTAATACAGTGTTGACAGAGAAGTAGTTAGACTAAACAATGAAAGCGAAATGTTTACTACACTGAAAATGAGCTAGAAAGTGAGTCACCTTGCGTGCTTAAGGTGTTAGTAACTTCAGGCTCCTGCAGATGATGCTGCACAAGAATGTTGGGGCTTTAAATACCTGCAGGGTGTGAGAGACGGAATTCATAGATCGAGAAGAGGTGCTACAGTGCAGTTCATGTCTTGTTCCATGTGTGGAACAGTACACTAACACATTACACTTACTGAGTTACTGTACACCAACACACCACTTACAGTACACTAACGCATTACATTTACTGAGTTACAGTACACCAACACACTACTTACAGTACACTAACACGTTACACGCTACTTACAGTACACTAACGCGTTACACTTAACGAGTTACTGCACACCAACACACTACTTACAGCACACTAACGCGTTACACTTACCGAGTTACAGTACACCAACACGCTACTTACAGCAGACTAACGCATTACACTTACCGAGTTACTGTACACCAACACGCTACTTACAGCAGACTAACGCATTACACTTACCGAGTTACTGTACACCAACACACTACTTACAGCAGACTAACGCATTACACTTACCGAGTTACTGTACACCGACACGCTACTTACAGTACACTAACGCATTACACTTACTGAGTTACTGTACACCAACACGCTACTTACAGTACACTAACGCATTACACTTACTGAGTTACAGTACACCAACACACTACTTACAGTACACTAACACGTTACACTTACTGAGTTAGAGTACACCAACACACTACTTACAGTACACTAACACGTTACACGCTACTTACAGCACACTAACGCGTTACACTTACCGAGTTACAGTACACCAACACGCTACTTACAGCACACTACCGCGTTACACTTACCGAGTTACTGTACACCAACACACTACTTACAGCAGACTAACGCATTACACTTACCGAGTTACTGTTCACCAACACACTACTTACAGCACACTAACACATTACACTTACTGAGTTACTGTACACCAACACACTACTTAAAGTACACTAACGCATTACACTTACTGAGTTACTGTACACCAACACACTACTTACAGCACACTAACACATTACACTTACTGAGTTACCATATAACACTGTTAAATGTCTTGAATTGAAAAAAGGCACTACTGATATTCTTACGAATAATTTTGATTTTGATTCTTTCTGTAAAAACTGATTATGACTGATACATACAGTTTTGATCTCACGCTGATTATTATTGTGAGTCTTATAAATGATGCTGCTTCTGATTGTGGTTTGGATTGCTACAAGCAATTCTAATTTTGATTCAGAGTCAAACTCTTCGATTCTTCTAAACAACTCTGATTCTGATTCGTTACGTTCCCGCATGCCCTGACCCAGGGTAATTTTTCTCTGGCCTCTCCTGTTCCCTCGGCCCAGTCTCTGGGCGCCTGTCCCACTGGAGCCACTCTGCCGTGTGCCCTTCTGTAAGTAAGTGGGCTGTTTACCCGTCCCAGCCGGAGCGCTCGTAAATAAGGCAGCGTGACAGGCCGAGATGAAAGCCTGCTGCCGTCGCCTGGTCCCTGCCAGCCTCTTATTAAAAGGCTTTTACATGTAAACAGCCTGAAGAGGTGAGCTTGTAAAACACAAGGCAAACGGCCTTGCCTTTCTTTGGCTTTCTCTCTGCTTTTCCTCCCTAAGCGCCTCTCTCTGGCACCACTTTCGGCATGTCGTAATGTTTGCTTTCCAGGATTCGGGGTTAAGAAGCGGCCACTCCTGCTCATTCAACTCATGGGCAAGGTACCGAAGTCCTAGTGTGAGGGAAGTTATTTCAGCATCTAACATTCTTCAGAGTACATCATAAAGGTTTTGGGCCTAAGGCATTGATGTAGGTAGTAGCTACAGTCGAAACGTATGAAAATTGAACCTTAATTCATAGATTCACTGTAGTTTGGCCTTTCAGAGGTCCAATTATTCAACTACACCCTTTGAACTATAAATGGACCAATAGAAATGGTACAAAATTAAATGTAATGTTTTATAGATATGAGGTTTCAACAATTGTAGTTAAATGACAATTTTGTTGATATTGTGAGTAAAAATACATAACAGTAGTTCACAATTTCTATTTCAATTCCTATTTATTTGCAGAGTAAAATAAAAAATATATACAATAATGTATAATTTATAACTAATAATTATGTTTCATTTTTCCAATATGTTGAACTTGGCCAACGTCCCACATCTCCTTCTTTGCCGAGCTGTCACTACAAATAAATAAATAAATAAATAAATAAACACCCTGGACAAACAAATGAGTCCCCTCTGTGATGTTCTGGGTCTGTTTTAATTACCTGGAAATGGGTTCTTTGGTTGAGGTGGCAGTAAATGTGAACCACAGTGCCTACACTGAGCTGCTGGAACAACCAGGTTTGCTCGTCATCTTACCAAGGAACATAACATTCCTATCCCTGTATTCCAAGATGACAATCCTCACATTCACAGGGCTGCAGATGTAACTGATCGGCATGATGAATATTCAGGAGCATTCACACAACTGACCAATTCTTTGATATAAGAGTGTCTTGATGTGACCTACATCCAGAAACTTGAGCAGTCCATGCCAAATCCAATCTATTTCCTGTTTTCAAAAAGTGGTTTATAGTATGTATATATATATATATGTATATGTGTATATATGTGTATATATGTTTGGGATATGTGGGTAGCCGAACGAATGTTATCAACCAAGTGCTCTTTTACACAACAGCAGGGGAGACCCACCGCTCAGCACTACTGCATGGCTGGGATAGCAGGCAGGTCATCAAAAGCCATTTAACTCTCCTACCCAAATAAACAGCCCCACAGCTCAGTACAACATGGTCCAGTAATATATATACAGCTTTAGCTCATACCACAGTGCCTACACTGAGCTGCTGAGGACCACTTCACAAGAACCTGGTCCTGTGGTCACACCTACAACACGCCCATAGTTTTTCCATTTCGTTTTTTGGGTGTTCATTTATTCAGGCGGTGTTAATTATATGCCTTTCCATTGGTGACAGCATCTGGACTATAAATATAGTATTGTTTTCCAAGAAACCATCCACTGAAAATGAGTTCTTCTGTGGGATGAAGCAAAGCAGTGTCGTTATTTTTGAGAGTGAACCCTCTAAGCAAAACTGGTTCAACATAGCACTGAAAATATATACTTATACATGTACATATACATTTACAACTGGTTTTCCATTATACACTGTTTAAAAAGTGGTTCCTCAAGGGTTCTTTAGTAAACACGATTCCACATAAAGCCATAAAGACTCAAGGAACAATCTGCATGCTTAACTGGGTTCTTTGCATGGTGAAGTGGTTCTTCAGATTGATAGAGAAGATGTAATAAAACACAGACATACCAAAAAAGGTATCATGGGATAGCATTCTGTAAATTGTATATGAAGTGGCGTTACCTCAGGGTGCAGCTTGGGATGGCTTGTATATAATCCTATACAGAACTTTCTTGAAAATGGTTCTATATAGCACCAAAACGGGTTCTTCTGTTGTTACAGGCCTAACATTGTAACAACAGCAGAACCCCTTTGGTGCTATATACAGTTTATCAATATTCATGGTTCTAAAGCAATGTATTTACTAAAGATCCCTTGAAGGTCCATCTTTCTTAGGAATGTAGGGAGGAACCATTTGGTCATGAGAGGAACCACTTAGGTCTTCACTTGAGCCTTGCTTCATAAGATTTGCATAACCATGCGATAAATTCACAATGCCATGTTATGAAAGATTTCGTCCAGCAATATATCATATGATATAATGACGTCATGGCATCTACAATGACATACCAAATGTCATTTATCTTGTGACAACCCCAGACAACCCCAAGGCACTGTGCAGGCTGGTGGTGGTTCCATATTGGTGAGGGGTGTGTTCTCATGGCATGGGGTTGGGTCCACTGGTCCATGTCATTTCACTGCTTGGTTGCCATTTGTCATGGACTTCAGGATATTACACCATGCCATCAAGGAGCATTCTGGAGAGTTGTGATTAATGGTGTGGCACGTTCACCCGATATGAGCCCAATCGAGGCATTCCATCAACATGCCTTGTTCGAGCTCTGGTAATTCATGCCGCCTTGCCTTGAGCATGCTAGCCAGTGTTCAACCTCACTCACTCAAGATAACACCTCACGACGTATACAGGTGTGGGCGTACCCAAGCCGTCCCCTGACATAACATCACTTCATAACCCGTTAACATACTACTATCCCATGACTTTGGGTATGGAAGTATATTATTAGCCTTCACCTTGTAATTTAAGGTAACGTCAACTCATTTTAGTTTTCCATATAGATTTTCATATAGACAATGCCGTCAAATGTTGACATAGAAACAGAGGTGGACGAAGTACACAAACCATGTAGCTGAGTTAAAGTATTGATCCCCAAGGTAAAATACTGCTCCAGTAAAAGTAGAAGTTCCTCCCTTTAGACCTCCACTGGAGTAACAGTACTAAAGTATTTGCTGTAATGTACTTAAGTATGGAGAGTAACAGGAGCATGATTTATTATGGCTCTAATGTCCTATTATCATTTCTGGAACAAGACTCTTAATCAGCTCAGTGTAGGTGAAGAGACTCTAGTGTCTCTCAGTCCACCAGTCTTTAATAGAAGATCATTAATTAGTCTGACACTGACGTCTATTCAAATGATCAAAAATGATATTCAAATGTCTATTCAAAAGCACAGAACACTGAAGGAGAACAGGTTCCATTAGCTAGAACTATAAAATGACTTTTTGCAAACAAGTACAGTTTCGGTTAAAGATTTATTTGCAACTTAGTTTCAGGTTTAAGTTTAATAAGAACTCGCTTTAAACAGGTTCACTAATGAGTTTCTCCTCTACTGTACTGCATCTGTCGGTCTGTGCTCATAAACATAAACTAGCCAAAACACATTTACTATAAAAGGAAATATAATTTGTATACATTCAGAAAAAAGACGCTCGACAGTCACGAGTGCATGTGTACATATTTCTATATTGTGGTCTATTTACCCACAAAGTCAGGAACAGTATGTTTGATCTGCTCACTAAGGCTTTGATGTGTCAGTCAGTGTTTGCCTTAACCCCATCCTGCTTTACCTACAGTACCTTCGTCCAGGTGGTCCTTAATGTAGTCCAGGCCAGAAACGGACATTTCCATGGATGCTAAGAATCCATGAATAAGCTTGTTTTGTTTTGACATGTTACGTTTTTATCTGCACACATAAGCCGAAAGGAACTATAAATTTTGCATAATGTAGTGGAGTAAACAGTCAGATATTAGAGTTTGAACTGTAGAGGAGTTAAAGTACAAAGTCATCCAGAATAGAAACATTTCAGTAAAGTACAGATACACAAAAAAAGCTTAAGTACAGAAGCTAATTACATTTCCTTCATTACTGTCCACCACTGCAAACAAAGCTGCTTAATTAGCCATTCAGCCTCATTGTTCAGTTTTGTTGCTATAAAACACTAATGCTGTATTTTATGAACTCTAATCATTCAGTGAATTTCCACACTTTCTATCGCTCTCCACATTAAAAAGTCTCCCTTTCATTCCCTACAAACTCTTCAGCTTCATTTGATTCCCCGAGCTACAGTCGTTATGCATTAGTAATTTGACACAGAGGACACGCATTTGATAAGAAAAGCAGTGCCGCTTGGTGAACGGGTACGTACAGTGAGGCAGAAAATGAGCCGTTTTGCATCTTGCCATTTTCACATGGCAAATGAGAAGAGAAAAAAAAACTACACTAAATTAAACAAACTTATATGCCCTCAGCTTTATGCAAAAGACTCTAGAATGTCTTTTTTTGGCACATCTCCTTTGAATCAGAAAGCCATCGCGTGATAACGATCTCACTGGCACCCCACCCCACTGTAAAGGTGTTTTCTTTATCAACCATTGGAAAGGGAAAATGCAGTTATTTCACCTGTTTTGGGATAAGCAAATAAGCCAGGAACAGTGCGTTAGGACGGCCTACAGTCTATTGGCCCACAAAAGTTTGGGGTGTTTGGGAACACCTTGGAATTGGCAGTAAAGCTATTTGAGAAGTCAATACATACAGACTTCATAGCACATGCATAAGCACTGAATGAGCTATTTGTAATGCGGTACTTGAGTGTTTATGTACAGCTGGCATTGACATGTGATGCTTTATGAAGTAAAATCCAGTTTTTCATGTATGTTCATTTATACACTCAGTACATGGTTGCTCAGCAGTCCCATATATATATA
>CM067493.1:24914706-24940966 GCA_034552555.1 Semaprochilodus insignis
ATATTATATTATATTATATTATATTATTAGTTAATAATTTCAAATAAAAAGAAAGAAAGATGGAAATACAAGATTTTGTCCCTTCCAAAGTAAAACGTAGATTTTATGTTAATTTTCAGATTTTGACATTATTTAAAAGTATGTATTAGTCTTTACATTGTAAGTAATTATATATTGTAAATATTGTAAGTAATGTTTTTTCCTTCTCCTGTAAAGTTATCTTCACTTCACTTTGTTTTAGTCTCAGAAAAAATAAATGAAATATTACAATATTACAATAAGTACAGTTAAAACTTTTAAGTTTAGATTTATTTGCTAATTAAATTTATTATAAACAAATATATACATTTAAGATGAAGTTGAAATTTATATTAAGTTTAACATATTAGAAAAAAACATTAAATATAAAAGGTTTCATAACGTTTCATATTAGAGTCTACATTTCATGTTCTAATATGTTCAGTTCAGCTAATAGAGATGTAGAAGATTTCAGAGGAGCTCAAATGTCTGCACATGGCTGAATATAGGCTGTTCAACAGTGTGTATGTGTGCGTGTGTCTAGAAAGTAACAACCATGTGAAGCCGTGTTGATCAGACAGGGAGAGCCTTTCTCAGACTAATTTGAGCGGCTTAGGGATTTGGTGGTTTGTTGGGGTGGCTACACCCCCCCCTCTACCTCCGCCCTTCGGCCATCCAAATTCTCTTTAAGTAAATTGGCCTAATAACACTGCAGCTCAGTCTCCACTGTAGCTCAAGAATTTCGCAGTGGCCCAAACAAATACTGTTTCCGTGGCTAGAGAGTGGGCGTGCTATCTTTTGTCTCGATCTAAGTTTTTTGCCCCTGGTCAGAGTCTCCGGCCTTTCTCCACTTCCCCAAGCTCTTCCCAAAGTCAATGAAGCTTTTCCCTGACTGATTAGACTGGGATCCTTCTCGTTGTGGGTTTGTTGTGAATTTTGACTAATTATCTCGACCCTCTGCAAACCCCTACAGGACTCCACCAGCTTCCTGGAGCAGGAATGCAGTCGAGCTGCTGCACTGTACTCTTGCCCTGTTTCAGAAACCTTTTACTTTCTCAATGAAACCTGGAGGAATGTTCATCTCACACCTCCAAAGTTCAGCCTTAGAAGCTGGCTGCAGTTTCGACTTCTCGCCATCCATGTAATCCCAGACGCATTCAGCATTGGCATTGTGGTCTGGACTGTAGGGTGGCCAGTCCATTGTTTTGAGAACACCAGCAGCTTCTTTGTTTGATCCACAGCGTTGAGGTAGCCTCTCGCAGTGGAAGGATGGAGAGAAACACCTGTGGATGTTCTCAGATCTGAAGTAAAAGTGGAGCTTGATCTTCTCCTCTCTCTCAAAGATGAAAGCTTTAAGTGCTGTTTATCTGATGGGGCCAGTTTTGGTGGTCCACCAACCACAGTTTTTTTGAAGTCCAGTTTTGGAAATCATTTCACTTCCTCCTCGCTTATGCAACCGGATTATCATATATCTATTCTCCTCAGAAATATCCTACAAGTAACGTATACTTAATACCAATTTTCTTCTGGAAAGGGAAGAAATAAAGAGCAGTCTCTGTTATGTTCACAGTATTAAAAAGACACTACAGGCGAATAGGATAAAAAATGTAACTGCTAGAGATCACCATGAAATTTCCCCAGTTGATCACTTGCACTAAGTTAAAAACTTTTTGTATTACAAGTTTTCTGAAATGTTATGCTTAAATATGCAAATGAGGCATTATGTACTGCAACATGCACCAACTTCAATACATTTCAGGAACAGAAATCTGAACGGTGGATAAAGTCAGGTTCAAAATTCTTCTTTCATTTTGCTGACATATTAGAATCAAAAGTTCGTACCAAAGAAAATGTGTATCTCTCTTTTTATCACTTTATAAATCAGAAAATATTGTCAGGAGCCATAGAAAGCCTATTTTTGCCATGTATTTAGGCATATAATGTTCGATATCTCAGGCTCTTGATATATGATCAACCCCCTTGGTAAAAATCTTTCAGGATGTTGATATGGATACAACTGGAAAGTTTGGTACATGTAACTGCTAATGAAGTGTATCTTTCTGGCTTTCAGAGTGTCAGAAAAAACTCAAAATGGCCTTTAAAGATATGTGTTATCTTGAAATTTCATACATTTGTATTGGAAAGCACTATTTACTGACACCATATCCAATCAAATCCTTAGCAACAATGATATAGAACACAGTAGCCATATAAACATGGCACGATAACCTTCTTCAATAACCTGTAATGTGTCCTGGGAAATATTAATCACCAGTAAATCTGGAACATTTCTATTGCATGAAATGCATGAAATGTGATGATGTCATATATTTTATTCATGTGGAAACGATTTTTCACAATGAGAGAGAGAGAGAGTGAGCTAGCGAGTGAGAGAGAGACAGAGACAGAGACAGTCAGATGGTTGAGCTGGTGAGATTCTGGATTACACTGTCTGCGTCTGTGCGGCAGGATGGAGGAAGTGTGTGTGTGTTTGTGTGAGCCCTTTGGGACGTTGATTAACTCCATTGTACTAATCATACGCCCCCATAATGAAAGGTGTGGTCTTAACCCCCTCCTCCTCCTCCCTCCCCTCCACAGGGCCCAGGGTGGAATTTGTTGGGCAGATTTGAAATGGGATTTGAAAAGGGCGCAGACACTAAAACATATGTCTCTACACGAGGAGGCCATAACACTTATTCAGGCACAGCGGGCCCTGCTCCTGGCCGCCGTCCTGTTCATGCTGACTTTATGATGACCCAGAGGCATTCAGCAGACGCCAACGGTCAAGAAACAGACCCGAGAAGAGAGAGAGAGAGCGAGAGAGAGAGGAAGAGAGAGAGAGAGAGAGGGAGAGAGAGGAAGAGAGAGCAGTTTTCCCAACTGGCTAACATTCAAATGTTCAGAAACACTGTGCCAAAGTCATAGACCGCTGTTCATTCGCGTACAACAAAGCAGGAAATCTACAACTGACAGAAAGAGACAGGAAGTACATATAACATCAGCTTTTTTTCTTGCCATATATTGTGTCCACTCTTTACCTTAATTCCAGCTTCCATTCCCTTCTAGGGACCAGCTCTCAAAGAGGGCTGCAAAGTTCAGTGTGGTACTTTCTAAAGTGCTTACATGATCCAAGTAATCCAAACTACAGATCTACACTTATAAGACCTGAATCCACATCATAGGTAGTCTGCAATCAAGCGATTCTGCATTGGATCCAAGAAAGGTATTCTACTAAATTGAAAGGCTTGCCTGCTATCGAGATATAAGTAACCTCCACACGTCCTTCTACTCAAGAAAACAGAACGCTTGGGCCGACCACAGTCCCGTAGTGTTCCATAATGACTGTCATTTGGTTTTCTTTCTTTGTTCTGTAGACTAACCCAGCGACAAACATTCAACACCATGACACCTCTCAACATTCCCATTGCGGTTGATTAGTTAACGAAGGTTAATTACTCTTAAAGGTCCGGAGACATGCCACTAAAGATGTTCACATGTCCTAAGTGTTAGTGCTGATTTAAGTCTTAGTGGTTATAACAGAAAATCCCAACATATGTAGGACGTGCTCCTGAAGTGAAGTCGAGCTACTACGTTGAAAGACCTGCTTGCTATCGAGGCAGTAGATATAAGTAACTACCTCCTCCAGACGTTCTTCTACTCAAGTAAACAGAACAGTTGGGTTGACCTCAGTACTGAGGTGCTCCACAATGACTGTCATTTGGTTTTCTTTTATTGTCCTGCACTGTAAAAAGTGCAACCTAAAAAATTACTTCAGTTTGTTACAAGCAGTTAAATTAAAGTTTTACTCAATTTAATAATGACTTTGATTAAAGAATTGTTATTTTTTTTATTAATTTGCTTGTAATTCAAATTACCTAGCAATGAACATTCAACCCAGTGACTGCAGCTGATTACCTAGCGAAGGTTATCAACTCTCAAAGGTGCAGTGAAATGTCACTAAAGATGTTCACCTGTCGTTTGTGTTACTGTTAACCCCAATTTAAGTGTTAGTGATGATTTAAGTGTTAGTGGTGTTGCTTGTAGCCCTGCAGATGTATCATGCAAAAGGAGTTAGCTCCTTGTTGGCCAGTTTTCCCATTCCACTGTAAAGGTACAGCAGGCATCAGAAAGTAACTGTTGCACCATTTAAGGTGGAACGGAAAGATTGGAACTACTACTGAAGCTGCTGAATAGGACGCTGACTTCAGTCCTGGCATTTTTGGTCAATGTCTTGTATTTATTTTCCCCTTATGAACAACAACTTTTGGTGCTCAATGAAAACTCCTCATGGCTTCTTGGTTAGACTGATTTGAGCAACTGTAAACGATGCAAGCCATAGGCGTTTAGGCAAACAGTCTATTTGGGTGTTCTAGTGCCAGTTTTCCCACCTGTCTCCTTGGCTGAGTGAGGAGTGTCTTGAGAGCTACACAGCCTCTCAGACCCATAGCATTGAACTGTGTTCTTACATGAGAAGAATGAACAGAAGCACCTGTGGGACCTGGAGCAGGTCTTCCAGGTGGTTGTTAGGAGTCTCATTTTCTCTGTAGCTTTAGTTAATTCACTATGGTAAAGCAACGTCTCAGGCAACATCTGGCAACATGTTTGTAGCGATTTCATGTAATACCTTCCTGTGAGGGACTTTTCAGAATTAAGCAAGTTAAATTATGTAGAGCTATCCAGTGTAAGATGATGAGAAACATGCACGCAACCAAGCCTGACTGGTTGTGTAACAGTCTGGGGAAATCTGCACAAGCTTTTTAACACCTTCTAACGTTTCATTAACCCACTGGTTCAACTCTCACCCCTTTACCCTTTCGCCCTGGCCTGCTCTCTACCCCTCTCAGCCCCGCTACCTACTTCTGTCCCCCTCGGGCACACTCTTGGCTCTGATGGATTAGCGGACAGGGTGCTCGCGTCCCGAGGGCTCAGTGGAAGCCATCACATTGACTCACCTATTTGTTTTTTCTAAAGCCCCTGTCCTAATACAGCCTGGAGGGGGATGAGGGTCAGTGTCCATCTGAGAGTTAAGCGGGCCAGGAGAGACGCCGTCACCTCATGCTCCTCCACACTTTAAAGGAATACTCCATCCAGAAATGCTAATGAGGCTCACCGTGAATGAAAGCCACTGGGTGCCAAATAGCATGATCCCATTTGCATAATGCCAACTGTCTCCCCTGCCTCAGGAATGCTCAAATTGTTTGGCAATGCAGGCTAGTTTTGAGATGACTCTATGCATGTTAATGGATGGAGGGAAGATCCATCAAACGTAGCTATGCTGTTTTTTTGGTTTTGATCTATATCAAGATGTTTCATATTTTGGTAGCATTTCAGTACATGCGAGGCATTTTCCAGCACACTTTACTGTGCAGCCTTTACTTGAGCATTGGCTCTACATGCTTATTTGCTCATGACTCCTATCAGTACTTATAGTAAACCCTGACCCTCTATTTAACAGTGAAGTGCTCTGGTTATGTGGAATTCCGTTCTATAGGCTTTGTGCAAGAGTGCATGAACTCTGCTTATAGTCAGAAGTATTAGTAATGCACTAAATGGATGTCTCCATATCTGTATTGTGTGCAAGACAAGGTTGTATAATGCATAAAAATCACAAACACTCAATTCAGTCTAGTTACTGCTTAATAAAGTAGTAATAAATGGTAATAAATATAGCCATCATAGGCTTGGTAAGGTAGTTACTGGAAATCAGCATGATAAGGCTTACAATGCTTAATTTACTCTGGTTATTTTTTAATAATTAGTTATAGTTAGCCAGTTAACAGCTACTGCCTCAATAATGTTTAATGACAGCATTATTACAAGAGTATTAAAATGCTTCCCAAGTAGGTTTCAGCAGCCAACAAGATCTCAGCTGCCTCACTCCTGTTGGAAAAGGATCTCAGGTAAAGCTGAGGGTCTCAAGAGAGTGTAAAGCAGCTTCATTGGTGGTTACACTGAAGGATCTAACCCTGTTTTGACTTACTGCATCACAGTAACAAAAAAGTGGAAAGTAGGAAAGAACGAATGGTAACACTGTTACAAGGCACCTACATAAGCTTGTCATGACAACTGACATAACCCTACATAAATGTATGTTATGCATACTCCAATAGACACCATCTGTTATAAAGGCTATTTCAGCTAACTCTGACCAAAATTGTCGACCTTTATAAGAAATGACAACTATTGGAATAAACATTTCTGAACATTTATGTGTGTCAGTTGTTATAATAAGCTTATGTAGCCCTATGAAGAGTAGCCTACAATGAATTTATAAAGGCTTATTCCAGCAAGCATCAGTGGTCCAACACTTGATGAAGTGAAATGACATCAAGCAGCCTTTAAGACAAGAAGGCTTCATTACTGCTTTATGTAGGTTTATGGCACTTGTCACATAGGTGACACATAGTCTTATGAAAACTGCCCTTCAATATGGATTTACTGAATAAAGAGTAAATAATAAATACATTTTTAAAAAATATGGTTCTTTAAGGGTTCCTTAGGAAACATGGTGATTCTATGTAGAACCATGAACACTATAAGATCCATTTGAAGGCTTAAATGGTCGGTGGCATGGTCTTTAGTTTGATGGAGAATGAGTTGTATATGGTTCTATCTAGAACCTTTTGGAAAATGATCTACTGTTGTTACGAAGTCAGACTTTTAACAACAGAAGAACCCTTTTGTGTGCTATATAAACCACTTTCAAAAAGGTTCTATATAGAACCATAGAGGGGGATACCAAGCAAAAAAATAAGTATTTATATCAAACTATTCCTTAGGAAATATTCAGGTGAGGTAAAGGACAATATGGTGTCCAGTTCAGATGAATACAACTGTCTACTTTTGATCACTATAACATCTGGATCCAGATGTTAACAGACTCCCGAGTAAAAGAGGTAACCTGCTGAAAGACACGCACAATTTCATTGGCAGGCCATGTTTATGGTATAGGTATACCTCAAGGTTCAGGTCTTGGATCAAAGCCCTTCTGAAACTTTTCCCAGACCTGTGGGTGTGTGTTCCTGTAGTCTCAGAGGATGGGAAACATGGCGTCATGAGGATCAGTAATGAAAGGGAGAGGCCTGGCTAACTACCCTCCATATACTTGACTGCTCCCTTTGGAATGCTGCGGCTAATGAAGCTGCCCTTACATTTACACTGGGCAGGTAGAGTGCACGTCATCTGACTGCTCCTGGTCCAGCACACATGCATGTTCTGGGGTATTTTCAATGACAATGCTGCTGTTCTACACCTAAAAAGCCCTCAACAACCATTCACCCAGTGACCCCCCCCCCCTCATTTAGGTTCAGGTACATATCCACCCATGTACTACATAGGAACGTGGCTCAGATCTGATTTGAAAAGATGTGATTTTTGAGTTCCCACAGCTCTGAAAAGTCTGATTTGTGTACAATGAAGGCAAAAAATCTGATTTGCACCACTTCAACTAGCTACATAGCAATAGCAGCCATTGCTGGAAGCCTGAATAGGACATACTTTAGCCAATTCGTCATACAGCGTCATCAACAAGTCTGCTGAAAACAACATGTGTTGGCTGATCAACTGCATTTGGGGAATTTCTGTTTGGTACAATGTGCTGTAAATTTGCGATTCTCCTCAAACAGAAGGTTGACTTTGAGTCATCAGACCATCCTCTTTCTTGACGGCCCATGCCTGGAGACATTGGAACATTAACTGACGCTACTTGGGGGTCATTTGCCTAGCGTTCCTCCCATTGACAGGGCGGCGTCCATGTTGTTTTGTTGGTTTCTCATTGGGCTGAAGGAAACTGGCCGTGCCGTTTTACCTTTTTTACAACCTCTGTGGAATTTACAGTGGAGCCACTCAGGATGGTCACCCCTACATTAGGCTTTTGTCACTCTCTCCATTCTTATCTTCTCTCTCTCTGCCTCTCTCTCTCTCGCTGTTTTTTTACAGCCAGATTTGTTCCCTGCTGGGGTGACAGCTTGTCCCAGTCTGGGTCCACCCTGTCCTCCAGAGCCACGATTGTCCAGCACTAATCAGGAGAGGATTACGACCCCCTTTACTACTCTCCCGAGCTACTGTCCACCCAATTCATAAATCAATCAATGCATGGCTTCACCTATCAATCAATGGGTCTGCCAGTCAATCAATGAACATGCACAGGATATAATTTGAGGCATTTTGTGAAAAAGTGCTTGACATTTCGTTCTGCGAGTCATTTGCTGTTGGGGGGAATCTGGCTTTTCCAGTGCTACCTACGCATAATTACAGTGCTTTTGTAAGAGCCGTAGACGTTCTGTCTGCGTCTGGAGTACATGTGGAGAGTATTGAGTGGACTGAGCATGAAGCCAATTCTTTTTTTTCCATTTTTGGCTCATCTCAGTAACAGTTTCAATTCACTTTTTTCCTGTACGATCACTTACTGTAACCCGTATTGACATGAAAGAAGAAGTAGATACACAGAGGAGGTGTAGGAGGAGAAGGAATCAGATCCACCGGCAGCAAATCCCTGCAGCCAAGAGCCAGTTTGAAGAGGAAATGCCTCTAGATGGACCGCAAGATGGTATCTCACAAACGACAAGCGTGGGAACTAGACAGCAAAAAAAAAAAAGAAAAAAGAAAAATCCCCAGACAGAAATCTCCAAGAACACACTCATCATCATGCAGTTTTGATTGTCATGTTCCACCCACCAATTACTAATATTGTCTATTTATAGCATAATAACTATGTAATAACAATGTTAATAGCACACAGTGCAGGCATAACCATTCCAAACTGGACACCAAACACTATTTGAAATGTCGAATCCAATATTTCTAGTGTTTTAGGAACAATAAGGTATTTATTGCCATGGCTTGAGATTTGGATATTAATTTTATTAAAGCAATTTTCATCATTCTGGACTACAGTATCTGACTTCCAGGCTTCCTGCACATTACATAATCATTTTATATACAGTACCAGTCAACAGTGTACACACGGCTCCTCATAGAAGGTTCTCCTTATGTGTAGCTTAATGATCTGGTTTAGAATAAAAGTGAAGACATCAAACTATAAAATAACACTCACAGAATTATACAGTCCACCTTAAAACCCTCCAGAATGGAACTTTACAGGAGGATGAACCAGCTTTCTTAACCTGCAATGGTGGTTGATCATTGCTGTTTTAATAGCCGTCCACCAATTACTCATATTAATCAGTTTTTGTGTAGTTATTTAGTAATAACTATGCAATAACTATGTTAATAGCATACAGTGCAGATATAACCTTTAAGAACTGGACACTGAACGCTATTTGAAATGTTTTGTTCAATATTTTAAGTATTTTGGGAACAAGAAGGGAATCATAAAGAACATATATTTCTATTTATAGTCTTTTTTGTCACGGCTTGAGAGTTAATTGGGATGTTTGGGAATCTGGATGTTAATTTTATTAAAGCTACTATCATCATTCTGGTCTCAAGTATCATTTTATATCCTTCTGTTTATCTTAATGCCTTAGTGTACAATAAAAGTGAAGACATCAAACTATAAAATAGCACTCATGGAATTATACATTCCACCTTAAAAACCTCCAGAACTTTTACACTGTGCAGAAAAAGAGATCAAAGATTTACACCACTAAATATATATTAGAGGTGGAGATATGGAGAAATATCATACTGTGGTACATCAAGAGTATATGTGGTGTATCAGGATATGTACTGGTTCAGACTCTCATCAGTTGGATCTGTTAAGTGTAAGACTGTAGAGTCTTTATGTGATTGATATTGTCTCAAACATTGGTTACCAAACTGTTAAGGTACAATTCACGTTTTTCCTCTCTGAAACCCTTTTACCATCCCCACCCCTCGGAGGACCTCCAACACTCCCCCACTCCCCACCCACCCCCAAGTCCACAGGTCATCTATCTCAGTCACTGGACCCTCAGGTAAAGCTTGACCCCCAACGCTCAAGCCTGGAGCCCTCCATTAGTGCCGGTTTATCCCCCCACAGGCCCCCACTGTCTTTTCTGTACTCACTATAAGTGCCCCCCCTGCCCACCCTCCCTGTCCCGTTTCAGGCTCCAGCCGTGGCGTTTATTTGGGGTTTGTTTGGAGAAAGGGCCCTCTTAACATCCCACTCAGTGCAAACAAAGTGACGTCTGATTTATTGAAATTAGCAATGAAGGAAATGCACTTGTATAAATCAACCATCTTTCTCTGTCTCTCTCTCTCTTGCTCTCTCTCTCTGTCACTTGCTCGCTCACTCGCTCACCTGCCCTGGAGTCTCATCTGATCCACATTCATATGCATGCACACACACACACACACTCTAGTCTGCGTAACTGATGTGATGGACTGTGAGGTAACCAGCTTTAGCCTAGCTCATGGTCTTCATTCTCTCTTTAGGCTTCAGCCCATTAACAGCTTAGCCTCTCTCTCGCCACATCTCTCTCTTTCTCTCTCTCTCTTTCTCTTTCTCTCTTGTATGTCTTGTATATATTTTTGGATCTGGAATTATTGTCAAAGTTAACTCCATTTCCATATGACCATATCATATGCAGCTATTTCTCGTAGCATCTGCCAGCTTTTATCCTTCTTGATCTAGTTCATAAGTCGTGTGATTATTGACCCCAAAACTCCAACCCTAAACCAACCCTAGTCCTAGTTCTAACCCTAACCCTGATTACCAGTTTGCTAACAGTTTGAGCATCATTAAGATAAATCGTAACTGTTTTCACTGATGAGTAGATGAGTGGATGACCACCAGGTTCACTGTGGTCGACCATGATCTGCTTAGCTGGGGGTTTCTCAGACTGGCTTACGGGGAGTCTAGGCTGGCATGTGGATGAAAGCTTAGAGTCAGGAGGTACAGTTCAAGACCACTGACCTCTATAACCCTAAACCCACTAACCTCAGACGGGTTTCTATATACACAATATACAGTATATACTATACTAGTCGTACTAACTATATAGCTTATAAGTATATACACTATACAATAAATAAACACCAACACTATATACAGAATACTAACACCATTTACACAATACTAACACTTTATACACTGAACTAACACCATATACTATACTATAACCATATACACTTTATACACAATACTAACACTTTATACACTGAACACACACAATATATAAACTGAACTACGACTATATATACTTCATGACCTAAGCTCTATATGACTCTATAAACTCTATATGAACTATACAAACACTGTATACACTCTATACACTGAACTAATACTATATACACTTTATACACAATACTAACACTATATACACTATACTAACACTGTGCACTATACTATCCCTATATACACTTAATACACACTACTAACACTATATACACTATACTAACACTATACACTATACTAACACTATATACACTTAATACACTATACTAACACTATATACACTATACTAACACTATATACTATCCCTATATACTCTTAATACACAATACTAACACTATATACACTATACTAACTCTATACACTATATTAATACTATATACTATCCCTATATACACTTAATACACAATACTAACACTTTTTACACTGAACACTATATACACTTTATACCGTGAACTAGCACTGTAAAAACACTGTATAAACTTTATACACTGAACTAATACTATATACACTTTATAGACAATATTAACACTACATACACTTTACTAACACTACCTACAGTATGCTAACACTACATACACCTTATACACTATACTAACATTATAGAAACTATACTATCACTATATACACTTTATATGTAGTACTAACACTATATATATTATACTAGCACAATATACACAATACAACTTTATATACACCATATTAACAGTATAGAAATTATACCCACACTATATACGCAATACAAATGCTAACACTGTGTCTATCAATCAATCAATCTATCTATCTATCTATCTATCTATCTATCTATCTATCTATCTATCTATTTCAGCTTATTTCACCCCTTTCTCTTCTGCTCTGCTTCTTTCACTCTCTCTCACCTTCTCACTCTTCCATTCTAACATTCTCTTGTTCTCTCGCTGACATTCAGCTCTACGTGTGTTTCAGCACTTATGCTTGCATGTGTGTGTGTGTGTGTGTGTATTTGTGCGCGTATGAGTGGAGACCTGATGGAGACAGATTGGAGGTGTTTGAGATCGGTGTGTGTGTGTGTGGTTTAGATTACCCCACCCTGTGTACGGTTTAATCAAGGAAGGCCTTGTCCCGGACAAATTTGTGGCACCCTTCTTTAATTCATCTCAGCAGCCGCGGCCTTGGACTGTCTCCCCCACTAATGAAACACTTCACACCAAGCCAAGGACAGCCAGACCACCTCATCACTCTCCTCTCTGCTTCTTCTCTCTTCTCTTCTCTTCTCTTCTCTTCTCTTCTCTTCTCTTCTCTTCTCTTCTCTTCTTCTCTCTTCTTCTCTCTTCTCCTCTTCTTTTCTCTTCTCCTCTCCTCTTTATCTCTGTTCTACTCGCTTTTCTCTTCTCTTCTCCTCTTCTCTTCTATTATTTCATGCTCTTCTTTTCTCTTCTCTTTTCTTCTCGTCTCTTCTCTTTTCTTCTCGTCTCTTCTCTTCTCTTCTCTTCTCTTCTCTTCTCTTCTCTTCTCTTCTCTTCTCTCCTCTCCTCTCCTCTTCTCTGCTCTTCTCTTCTCTTCTCATTGTCCCTTTCATTATTCTCTTCTCTTTCATTCTAGTATTCTTCTCATATTTCATCCCCCACTCTCCTCTATGTTTTACTCGTCTTTCAGGCTCTTGGTTCAGTAGTTCTTTTCCACACAGCTTCTTTGTTGTTGTAGGACCATATGTGGACCGAACGAGCCTCCAAAACATATAGAACTTTCTCTGTGGTGACGCGGTGAAAGGTCCTGCACTGGGGTTGAGAAAGAGAGGGAGAGAAAGGTAGATGGAAAACAGAATGGGAGAAATGATGGGCCCAGAGAGATTTCCCCAGGGTGCAATGTTTGCCTTGATGTACTCTCAAGGGGTGGGTGGGTGACAGGGGGTGTGAGGGGGGGTCAACCACACACACACACACACACTCAGTAAGACTCTGTATGAGCTCGATAACTGTCGCCCCTTCTGTTGCAGGCTAATCAGGCCTCAGACTACAATGAAGCTCCTTTATTTAATTAAGGGTAATTAGTGGCTGTCAAATAGCAGACGGACGCTGCTGTCCGAGTGGGGATTGGAGGCTCAGCGCTGGGGCTCTGGGAGTTTGTGTACAGTATGTGTTTGTGCCTGATTTACTTTCGTTAAGAAGACCAAACATCCCCGCAAAGCATGACCATTCTCATGTTGTGGAGATACTAAAAATGTCACTTAAAAGTAAACAATTAATTAAAATGTAATAATTATATACAACATAATAATTAATAATTAAAATAACGTATTTTACCCGAACCATCTACAAATAAGCTATTTTATAGCTACTGTTCCAAGGTTGGACAAGTTTGACAGGATGTTGACAAATATACCACTCAACCCATTCCAGCCATTCAAGTGCCATGAAAAACAAAGAGTTATGGTCTTATTTATGTATTTATGTAAATACATGGGAAAGCTCCCACTGTTATGATAGATCAGAATAAGATTTTAGGTTTTACTCTTTGTCTTGCTACGTTATGAAATTACTGTGAACAACAGTTTTAAGAATATCTATTATGGATTAAATTCATTTACACCAGTATAAACAAGACCAACTAATCTATCAGTGCTCAATTTGTCCATTTTTTCATTCTCATGTGCATCTAAAATGGCTTAAGGGGATATTCCTAAGGAGATCAGATAAGAACAAGGAATGAAGAACGGGAATGTCAATGTAACATATATGAAATACAGGAATTTCAGTTACAAGCTACTAAGAAAATGGGACTCCTAACGACCACCTGGAACATGACCCGGCAGAACCACCAAACCGGCCCCAAGACAGCACTTAAAGTGTTCGTCTCTGAGAGAGAGGAGAACATCAAGCTCTACTCTTGCTTCAGATCTGAAAACATCCACAAGTGTTTCTGTCCATCGTTCTTCCACTGTAAGGAATGCTAAGGAGGTCTGAAAGGAGGTGTAGCTGTTCATAGCAGTTATGCTAGCTTCACTGTCCAATCTAAAACTTGAGCCTCAGTCTCCAGTGCATAAAACTGGGATGTCGTCTACATTGATATGGAATTAAGGTGAATTTCCACAAATTCCCAGTTTCCCAATGGAAACTTGGCTAAGTACATTATCAGCACCTCTTCCTGCCAGCCCTGTACTGTCGATGTGCAGTGTGACGCTTTCTTAAACAAGAAGCTTTATGGGCGAGATTTCCTGCTCTGTGGTGATGTGTATATCTGAGACCTCCCCAGGTGGTCGGTACTGTACCAGAGTAGCACCCAAGAGCAATGGAGTCGGTGAAGCTCCAGCTCTGCAATGGTCAAACAGAACACAGTCCTTTATGCACACCAACCAAAAGGGTACAGTCTGGGGGCAAAAGGGCAGCAGCTCAAGGACCCCCCTGGGGTCAAGCTGTGTACGAGCCTGCATAGGCCAGGGTGTTTCACTGTGTGTGTGTGTGTTTCAGCCGGTGAAAGGACTCTATCAGAAAAAGCCTTCCTGGAGTGATCAAGCGCCATTTCATCTCAGTGCAACATTATTAGTAGGGTCAGTCCTCGTCTTCCCCCAATTTACAACTGCTAGGTGTGCGCGTGAGCGTGTTGGTGTGCGAGTGTGTTTGCTTGACCTCCTCATGACAGCTGGGATACAAATGAAACATTTGTCATGTCTGTGTCAACCTGCATCCTTCATCATGGCAGGAGTGAGTCCATAGGAGGAGATAGGATGGTCATACAAAGCACGCACACACACGCCTGATCAGATGCGTGCAGGTCAGAAGCTCTGCTGACACAGGCATGGTTTTGTCAGTTGCTCTGCTGCTTGGGCAGATCACCGGGCTTCCATCAGGGCCGAAATACCAACCAGGAGAGTCACAAAGACTCCCCACCGCAACACACGCTCACCCGCAATAACCAGCGGGAATTTCGGGGCCCCCTGGAAATTTCATGCATGGGACATTAAAATGCGGCAAGTCTTTCATGGTAGCCGTACGGCTTTATTTTGGTCCAGCGTTCACAGTGCTGCTGTCTGAGAGCTGTGAGGATAAGAATCCGTAGGAATCCTGACTGCACATCGATGTGGAATTGGAACGTTTGTTGCTTCCCAAAAGCGTTGCTTGTTGGCTATGGAAGCAAAACTCTATACCGATCAAAATATATAATGATTTGACTACTATGGGGCAGATATATTAATCAAACCTAAATAGAGTCCTCACAAATATGCTTGTTTGTCCAGCCGTAGAGCATAAAACTCAGTCCTAGAATAATGAGCAGGGGTTTGGGGTGGGGTAGGGGGGCGGCATTGCATTGCTGTAGTCAGCTAATAATTAATTGCCATTTAAACTAGAAAGAGAAAGTTTGTGAACAAACTTTAAGTTGGCTTGACTAACTGCCACGTTGAAATCCATTATTACCTTAAATTCACTGCCACCTTGAAATCCATTACCTCCTTAAATTTCCTGCTACTTTACATTCACTGTCACCTTATAATTTGCTGCCATCTTAAATTTGCTGATACACTAAAAATAACACGACCTTAAATTTACTGCCACTTTAATTTTCCTGCCACCTTAAATTCTCTACCACCTTAAATAACCGCTCTATCTGGCACACTACATTAACTGCTACCTTATTTTTTCTGCTTTCTTAAGTTCGATGCTACCTTAAAACCAGTTCCACCTTAAATCCATTGGTTTTGCTATTAGTACTGTGCATTAGGTTGTCTGTGTGTGAGTCTGTGTGCACTGTGTATGAGTGTCTATGTGAGAGAGTTCCGTTGTGACATCACTTGTGGCGTCCCATTGACTCCCATAGATAGGATCTACGTTCCTGCCAAATCTGGTGGTTCTAGCTTGAAAACTGTAGGAGGCACATTTGGCATAGAACAACAGAAGAAGAACACAAAGAACAGCAAGGGGGCTTTTTCAAGCCAACCTAATAAAGACATATTTCTATTGAGCCTAACATCAACCGCTCCCATGCACACCCTACCCAACCCCATCACCACCCTGCCCCTTTCAGCACCCCTGGAGATAACACGCGACGCACACATGCCCAGAGAAAACGGTAGCAATCGATTCCCCTCGGCAGCTGCCGTTCAGACAGGTGTGCTCGCCTCTTTCTCTCAAAGAACTCGAGGAATTTCTTTTCTCTGGCTTTCTGCTCGTCTCTGTCCTTCTCTCATCCCTCATTCCTTCCTCCTCTCTCTCTCTTTCACCCCCACTCCCCTCACCTTGAGCGCTGGATTCAGTTTCAGCTTTTACTGCCTCTAAAAGTGGCGTGGAGCTCCAGGGACCTTTAACCTGTGCGTTTGGAATAGAGCCTCAGTCAGGGGTCAGGTAGTGGAGTGCCTTTGTCTGTGTGGCGGTGGTGGTGGTTGGGAGGGGGGTGGAGGTGGTCGGGGGGGGATTAATCCTCTTCTTGAAGTTATTTAGGTTTGGGTTTGTGAACGAAGACTAAGCCTAGTCTCAGACTAAACTCCATTGATTGTCAGCGGGGAAGCCCTCTATACGTCTGAGACGAGGCTAATCTACTCTGAAAACAATCGATGGCACTTGGGCTATTTCTACTGGACCATTCAACATGAGGTTTTCACACAATGTGAAAGGCAACACAGGTTTTCATGTCAAATCTGGGACATTAAATGGAGCTAGCTAGCAGAGTAGCTAGTCATACAGATAGATAGATAGATAGATAGATAGATAGATAGATAGATAGATAGATAGATAGATAGATTGGATAAAATGTCAGGTACTAACTACTATGCTTAGTTCTGGATCAATCCAACTCATCTCAAAGGTATGGGATGGAGCTCCATCACTCCATCAGAATGCAGTTCACCTTCATTGTAGTGCTCTCCTATTGGTTAGGACTTCAGGAGCTGAAGAGAAGCCCTAATAAGCAAGACTAGTCAGGACACATCCTCTAACTGGACACCAAAGCACTTTTGCAAGTCGCTCTGAATATTAGCATCTGCTAAATGCTGTAAATCTGAACAGCTGGATGTGTAGTAACTTAGCATAAGGTAAGCTAACGAGCTCAACATAGTTTGTTTCCTTGAAGAAACCTGGATCCACTAAACGAATCTCAGTTCAGCTTTATCAATATTCTTAATGTAGCCACCAGTTAGCTCAGTCAGTTTCTGGCTTTAGTTACTGGGATCTGTGTTTGGATTTCCAGGACAGGAATAATAGGGAATATTGTGCTTGTGGTAATAGGTAACATCATATATAGCCTGGCTTACATAGCTACAGTGTAACAGTTCTATATAACTACACATGATAATCATGTCCTGCTGATAATAACCCTAAATAATAGACAACAATAGTTTTAGTGTTCTTTGCATTATTTTCAAAACATACAGTGCAAATACAGAAACTAGGCAATGGTTTTGGGGTGTCACAAAAGCCAACATATGTTACATACGTATGCTTATTTTGCCTACAGGAGTTTAGCCCCACCCACTCACGGTGAAGTTATAAGGAATGTTTCAGTCTTGAACAAGTCTCAGCACAGGCCAGCCAATCGGAACAGAGCTCTTTTACATCTATCCGACGCAGAGGTTCATGCAAAATGTTCATGCTAAATAAATAACGATGTTAACAAAAATTTTATGCAGCAACAGTAGTGGCAACCAAAGAAGAAATATGACCCTAAATTTGTCACCAGGACCTGGACGATCCCTGCCTCTAAGGTCATGCAAGAATTAGCATAATTGCTAGCATGTGTTCCAGTGTGTTTCAGCGCGCTGACCACTGAGGCTTCTTCACTGCTAACTAGCAGACAGGCGGCTCCGAAAGTCGATCCCTGCTGTGGCGAATAATGTTTAAAAGAGAGAGACAGCAGGAGTGTGTGTGTGTGTGTGTGTGTGTGTGTGTGTGTCAGAGTGGCAGCAGCTTTCACTGCCCTTAAACAGAGTGTGTGAAGGAGGGGAGAGGGAGGGAGGGAGGGAGGAGGGGAGTAGAGAAGAAGATGAGTGTGGTAAAGGGCTTGAGTTACCCAAACGCAAGAGCACAAGAGGGTCCAAGAAAAACAGCGGCGACCGTTAAAGGGGAAGCGGGCGGGTGTGTGGCGAGTGTGTTGCCCGACCTTCGACCCCTCAGCTGTCAGCCTGCTTGCTTTCGGCACGCCGCGGGGCGACAGGTGCCATGCTAACGTTTGCCAGTTTGGGATAGCTGGAGTGACTTACGTTTCACACCCGCACACGCACAAGGACGGGGTCAAACACACGCACACTCGTGAACCCGTGTTCTCACTACTGAACACTTTATCATGCATCGTTACAGGCTTAGCAACACAATGAAACACAGTAACTGCTTTCTTTCCCTTGCAGTGCACATGGTGTTATGAATGCTTTCTATATAATTCCATTACTGAGATGTACATAAAGTCATTCAGAGTGGTTTGATGCAAAGGGGTTGACTGTAGAGGTTTCTTTACAATGGTGGTGATGGGGGAACCAGGGGTTGCCAGGTCTACAACACACATATAGACATCATATTTAATCCAATCCAAAACAATCCATGAACCTAAAAGTGCTTCTTTATGTAATGTAGATCATGGCAAGTCTGAAATATGTTCCTTTACAAGTATGTTTTCTTGCTATGCTCACCAAGGGCAGATTTCCAAACATTTCCAAACTCTCAAAATTCGGTGTCAAAGCTACCATAAAATGGAACTACCATAAAATCATGGATGGATAAGGCATTGCACTTATCGGGACAATCTTGACTTGGCAGGTTTCTAGAACAGCCCATTTCACATCAAACCATGCTGACTATATATATATAGGACTGCAGGGCTGTTGGGAAGGAAGACAAAGGTTGCCAGGAACAATAAATAATTGTTCAATTTAGACTGATATGATCAATATTTATTGAGCTACACATACAGAAGTCTGTCTCTCAGTATGGCTAACCCAACATGCCAGACGTCTCGGGCATGAAGTTGTAGAAGTTCCTAATGGTGTCCTCTGGTAACGTCTATATATACGTATATAAAATAAAAAAAAAGTTTCAAGCTTAATGTTCTGTTTAATTAAGTGGTCAAGACTGTAGAGAGACTTATTTAGTACCCTTCCTATGATAGGAACCAGATTTCTGAAGCATTTAATGCCTTCAAAAGCTTCATCCCATGGTCTCACTGCTATTTTATGATTACCAATATTACATATAAAAACTATAATATGTTTATGTTCACTGGCAACTTCGGTTAGTAAATAAAACTGCTTTGTTTTTGCTGTAGACAAGGTGACCCTGGTTCCCATCACCACCACTGTGAAGAAATCTGAGTGCCTCTACACTGAACCATTTTATCAAGCCTATCTGAATGACTTGGTTTACATCTCAACATCTGAATTATGCAGATTGAGCAAATCAGTGGAATTCCCCTGGTGGTGACAGAAACCAGAGGTTGAGGTAGCCATTGTATGTGGTATCCAAAACCGCCAGTGAACCTACACCTTCGCTGTTTTTGATATCTCTGCTGTCGAAGCAAAATCTCCAAAAATCTCCTTGAAAGGAGAAAGTAAAAACGACTTTGCTTTTAAAGCAAATACAAGTTTTTAATGAAATGGAAGTTAAGGTAACCAGACTTTTGAAAAAGTGATTTTAGGTCATTTCCTTTATTCTTTACATCATGAAATTGTTATAATTCTGCTAAAAAAAAAAAAGAAAAAGCACATTTATAATGTAATTTAAGGTCACCAGACAAGCCATTTAGGCCATTCCTTTTAGTCCTTTCATCACAAGACTATCAAACTGTGTCACAAAACTGAAAAATTAAGTTAACCAGACAATTTAACATGTAATTTTGGGCCTTTTGCTTTATTCTTTTGATCATGAAATTGTCAAATTGTGTCAAAAACGGAAAAAGTGGAAAGGAAAAGACAAAATTGGAGATATGAGCTCAGTTCTCACAGCAGTGACATTATAGGTTGATGATGATAAAATAGTTTTCCTTGGGTACTATTTTGCCTTATCACACTCTGCATGTGCCCATCTGCCATGACTGGATTTATGTTTCAGGGCAAAACCTTATTTCAGAGTTATCACAAAAGTATCACCCTAGGCATCTAGAAACGTATTAGCCTCAATTTCATGTAGGAACGTTCTGAGGGTGAGTTTTTAAGATTGATTTAGGCTATGAAAATTAATACACTCATTTCAAACCATGTAACTGCCGCTGCCCACATACGTCCATGCGTCCATTACTATCCACAACCCCTTCTTCTTATTGTGTCCATGGACATATGACTACGGCCATATCTCGCTTGTACTATTGGTCTGGAGATCCATCCATCTGAATGTGCACAAACAAGAACAGGAGGCTGAGCTGGTACCTGTATCTTTAGTTAACACTAATGAGCATTAATGAGCATTTGGAGGCAATCTAACCTTCAGACGTCTGGTTCCTATCACCACCATTGCTCTGTTAACATCTTAACCCTTGATTCATAATGAAGTGTTCCCATTTGAAGGAGACCACTTCTGTGCATTGGCCTTCACAGCTTCTGTTCAGCTTTCTTACCGTACAGCACAGCCTAATAATCACTCCTTCTCTCTGCACAGCCTACATAACTATATGGTGAGTATCATAAGGGGGAATCTGAGTTGCAAGAATATCAAAGGAGGCCGTTATATTATAGTGACAGAATTCAAGGACCTCAAAGACGCATTCGTAAACTCTGTTCTCACTGCGGAACACTTTCTTTGTGCATTGTTACGGGCTTAGCGACGCACACTATAAATACAAAGGCCGCTCGCTGTGTGAGCAGGTGGACGTGTTTCAAACACTTTCAGTCTCTCCGCGCTGTTTTTGAACTCGTGTGTGTGTGTTGTGTAATGCTGGGTGTGTGTGGCTCTTAATGTGTTGGCCTAGTTTTTAACAGCACACACACACACACACACACACACAGATTCCTTGGCAGGAGTCCAGTGAATACTACAGCTCATAGTGATAACATTATCACATACTTACGGCACTCGCCTACTGACACTGACAAACACGGCCAACACTAGAGGACACTTTAGTGAGCACATACGCACAGGTGTGGGTGTTATTCTATGATACACCGCTGCAAAGAATGCTATTATATGTATGCACTGGACCAATAACTGGAATTATTAATAGCAAGGCCATTAACTGGATATTAAATACGTTATTTATTAACTTTAAAACTATATAAATATAACATTAGTCACATTAGTGACAGTTCTGGTAGACATATGGTAGAACTTTATTAGTTACAGTTTATATCTGTATTTAGTGATAATGTATCAGTGACATTCATTATTAATAGCAGTGGTTCATACTGTTATATTGCTTACATTAGTTATTAGGTATACAACTCAAATAACATTAGTCAATATTAATTGATTACATTAGTCATTAACTATAAGACTGAAACAGCAAGTAAGATAAGGTATTAGCAGTAACACTGAGGTGACGTTAGTTATTTTATTAGTTAGCATCTACAAGTGGTTTATTACATATAGTTACTTGCCATAAGTAATAAATCTAGAAATAATATTCGTTCTAAGTTACATGAGAAGTTATAATAGAAAAATACCACTAGCTATATCAGCCGTAATGAAATGAATAATGGTTATAATGCAGAAATGTCACTATCTGTTTGTTGCATTGTTTATGAGTTACATTAGTCATTAGTTACAGTGTAGTTCTAAGCTATACAACTTAAAATAACACTAGTCATTATTAAGTAATTATGTTGTTATCTATAACACTGAAACAGCACGTAAGTGCAATGACAAGTTAACTAGCAATTAGCCATAATATGGAAATGATATTAGTTAGTAGACAGAAATGCAGTATATACTGCACATATAATTACATTGGTTATTACTTACAATCACTTTATAATTACATTATCCATTACTTGCATTAGTTATTACCTATAAAGTAGAAATTACATTCGGTATCAGTCACGTTTGTTATTAGTTACAATGTATTAATGACAATAATTATTAATAGTATTGGTTATTAGTTATACTGCAGAAAAGACAATATTTTATGTTATTAAATTAAATTTATTAGTTATTAAATACAGCCATGCATGTGACCAGTTACAATAGTTATATTAGTGATTATTATTTATTAATGATGATGCTGTGAACTGCTCTATGTGTGTGTTCCAGTGCGTGTGTGTGTGTTCTCGGTTCATTAGAGCGTATGTGGCAAATAGAATCAATTTGCAGATTCAGCTGCTGGTGACACTCCGGCAGCCGCCACTCACACACACAACGTGTGTCTCCGAGATGCTGCCACTCCACCACAGTGCGTCTTTGGTCACTGTGTGGGGTAGTAGCAGGGGGCTCGTCTGTGTGTGGTGCTGTGTTTAACACCCACCCCCCCACACACACACACTCACTATTTCTCTGCCCTTCTCTCTTCTCACTCCCTCTCTCTCCCTCCCTCTCTCTCTCTCTCTCTCTCTCTCTCTCTCTGTATGTTAGATTCAGATTCCAAATAGCTTTATTTAGCCTGACTGTATACAGCCCAGTACTGACAGGGTATTAAAACAGTAGCCATTAAAACAGTATCCATGAGGGCTACAACAATAACAGTGTTAATGACTATTATAATAATAACAGTATTATTCTAATATTATATTAACTTTTGGGATTATTATTATTATTATTATTACTATTATTATTATTGCTGTTGTTGTTGTTGTTGTTATAGAAAGTGACTGTAATGATTAGTGGTTATTATTATTATTATTATTATTATCATTATCATTATTATTGTTATTAATAATAATAATAATAATAATAATAAAATTAATAATCAGTAATGATTAGTATTACAGTAGTATCAGTACTATTGTACCCCCCCCCCCCCCCTCTCTCAGGTTAGGAGTGTAGTTGACCTTTCTATGACCAGTCAAACTTATCTGAGGAGGTTACGAAGCACATTATCAGTGAAGCACAATGATGTAGGTGCAGCTCAGCAGTTCAGGCCAAAGGTGTGTGTGTGCATGTGTGTGTGTGTGTGCACGTGTACACAAGTTTCTTCTTATAGCTTTAATCAATATATGATGAGTGCAAACATCATGTTTCAATAAAGCCATTGCATTTGTAAGTGTGTGTGTGTGTGTGTGTGTGTCTCTTTGTGTGTGTGTGTGTGTGTGTGTGTGTGTGTGTCTCTTTGTGTGTATGTGTGTGTGTGTGTGTGTGTGTGTGCGCGTGTGTACTGGACTCTATATTTTATCTGGTTTTTATCAGTCATGTGTCAGTGCTGTGTTTGCCTATCCTCATATCTCCACAGCTGACCCAGAGTGGACAAACACACTTAAAGTTGTGCATACTTCTGCATGTTGTGGTAGTGGTTTGGGGGTGGGGGGCGGGTTGGGCGGTTGTCAGGGTTAGCGGGGTAAAGTGATCAACCAATCACAGGTCAGAGAACTGGTAAACCAATGCACAGTTCTCTTTTAGGCAAAACTAACTGACTGATTTGACCTCTTATCAGCATTAATAACAGATCTGTGTGGCATTTGGTTAGTGGTACTGAAGCTGGTCATTCCTCCCCTTGCTGCCCTCACTGCTCACTAGCAGTTCAACACACAGCAACACACAGAGTCACAGCATCACACACACACACACACACACACACACACACACACACACACACAAAGAGACACACACACACAGACAACAGTGTCTCTGACTAGTGTCTTCACCAGTCTGATTAGGTATATTCCGGTTATGGATAAAGACTGACTCAACAGTCCTGAGTTTTCTCATCCCTTGTTCCTCACGTAGACTCCCATTCAAACAGCTTAGCAATCATCTAACAACACCTTAGCAACCACCTGGAATACCACTACCTAGCAACACCCTAGCAACAATGTAAAGTACCATGGTAACTATCCTCGGAATTGTGCCAGGGAAGGCGTCAACGGATGCAAGAGTGTCTGAGCACTGACGTGGCCTACATCCAGAAACTTGTCCAGTACATGCCAAATCCAATCACTGTTGACGGTTTCCAGATCACTTACACTCTCTTGGCTTTTGTATTGTGTGCATGTGTGATGCGTGTGTGTGTGTGTGTGTGTGTGTATGTATCTCTAAGGTCAGTGTTTCTTATGACTTTGTTGTGGTGATTCATGTTAATGATTGCAGGTTTGGTTCTTCAACTTCCTGTGTTATTAGTGTGTGTGTGTGTGTGTGTGGCGTCATGGGTGTGAGTCATTCAGGTAAAGGTGTATTTTAAACACAGTGGAGTTCCAGTGGCCAGTCAAGCGGTCTCCATCTGTTTGTCTTGGGCTGTCCTCTCAAAGCAAAATCAACAGAGACCAGAGAGGTATTGAAACACGTGTACACACACACACACACACACACACACACACACACGCACACACCCATACACACACACATTTGTTTTTATATTTTGCTGGCAACCGGGAACATACAGTCGGCTGCTGGAGACTACCCCTCATTTATTTGCTTTTCAGTCAGAATGGCCGTCAAATGTGAACATAGCAATAAATATACGTGTAATAGAAAATTAAACAACAACTAAATACACTCATCATCAAAAGAATAGCTGCACCCAGAAGAAATCAACTGACAGGAATGAAACTTGGTGGGTAGATTTGACATCATGAGACATGCAAATGAGTCAGGTTTCACCCTCAACCGTGCATTTGATGTAAGCAAGGACGGTCCTTATCGCTATACCTCACTGACCCAACAGCCACAATTGTGGACATTCACCGAGCAGTGATGACATTCACCGAGCAGTGAGTCATCCTGTTAGTGCCAGCACCATTGACAGACAGCTGCACGACGCAGGACTACATGCACGTAGACCATTACGATGACTGTCCTTAACACCATGTCAACATCACCAAAGACTGCAATAGTGTCGTACCAGACTGTCATGGAGTGACTCAGAATGGCAGCGGGTCATCTTCAGTGATGAGTCCCGCTTTTGTCTTGGTGGACACGACCAACGAATCCGTGTCTGGNTCCTGGTAACCTTTATCTTCCTGCCCAATAGCACTGCAATCCCACACCTCCTTCTGGGTGCAGCTTTTCTTTTGATGATGAGTATGCAATTAATTTCCATTCTTTTCAGGAGAGTCACTTTCAGTTTCTCATAGAAATCTGTAGACACACTTCCAAAGTTCAGTCATAGAAGTTGGTTTACTTCCCACCATCCAAGTGACCAAAAGGAATTCAGTGAGGTTCTGGACTCTGGGGTGGTCAGTCCATTGTTCTGGGGACACCAGCAGTTTCTTTGTTGGATGTATGTGTCTCCTTTTGTCAGTGAGGAGTTTCTTGAACAGCCTCTCAGACCTCCAGAGTGTTGAGGTGTCTTCTTCTCCCAGTGGAAGGATGGAGAGAAACACCTGTGGATGTTCTCAGATCTGAACCAAGAGTGGAGCTTGATGTTCTCAAAGAAGAAAGTGCTGTTTGTCTGATAGGGACAACTTTGGTGGTGTACCAGGCCTACCAGGTGGTTGTTAGGAGTCACATTTGAACTGTATATCTATATGTAAATAAGTACTTCCAGGAGTCAGATCTTCCAGGAGTCAGTTCTTCCAGGAGTCAGATCTTCCAGGATTCAGTTCTTCCAGGAGTCAGATCTTGCAGGAGTCAGTTCCTCAAGGAGTGAGATCTTGCAGGAGTCACTTCTTCCAGGAGTCAGATCTTGTGGGAGCTCTTCCAGTTAAAAGGTGTTTTATGGAGCCGGTGTTTGGTCAGTCCTGTAGGTCTGCCCTGTTCTACTGTTTTACCGCAGAGTCTCTACTCACACACTCACACACCCACACCCCCACACACACAGTCATCACAGCCCAACACAGATATGAATGTGTAAATATGCATTCTCTGCAACAACGTGTGTGTGCGCATGTATGTGTGTGAATGTGTGCGTGTGTGAGGGTGCATGTGTGTCTGTGTGTGTGTGAGTGTGTGTGAGTGTGTGAGTGCATGTGTGTGTGCGTCAGTGTGCATGTGTGAGTCTGTGTGTGTGTATGTGTGTCTGTATGTGTGTGAGTCTGTGTGTGTATGTGGGTCTGTGTGTGTGTGTGTCAGTGTGAATGTGTGAGTCTGTGTGTGAGTCTGTGTGTGTGTGTGTCAGTGTGAATGTGTGAGTCTGTGTGTGAGTCTGTGTGTGTGTGTG
>CM067493.1:24975904-25012038 GCA_034552555.1 Semaprochilodus insignis
GAGAGAGAAAGAGAGAGAGAGAGAGAGAGAGAGAGAGAGAGAGAGAGAGAGAGAGGGAGGGAGGCATACCAGGGATGTAAAGATCTCAACAGCTGGTGCAACTTTCGTTAAAACACTCCAACAGTTAGCGATAAATCGAATTAGACAAGTAAGTATAAAGCATGTAAATCCAGTTTAAAATTCCTGATAAATTGTTCCCTTCAAATTAATCTCAAACGGATACAGTCATGACGCTTTTCCAAGCAGTTGGGAGGACACGTTACCGTTACTACTAGGGGACTTGGTTACATAACAGATACTCAGATACGATACAGACAGTGAAAATGATCAAACGGTTGGTTGTTTACATCCCGGTGGCATGCACAATAAAAGTGGTATCCTTTCCATCCTGGTGATTCGGAAGAGCTTCGTGTCCGAGAGTTGAGGCAGACGAACCAATGTGAAGGGGAGGAAGTGTGAAAAAGTGTGAACGTTCTTCCGGAAAGCTCCCTCAGGGACAAGGCGTAGAGGCGAAGCCACGTTTGAGCCGCTCGCTGATTGTCCACCAGCTCCAAGGTTTCACGCCGGAAGCTCACGGCTCAGTCGCTTGGTGCTGGGATGATGCAGATGTGAAGGAAGTTGTCCGGGTGGCTCAGGTGTTCACTCAGCCACTGGATAGGCGTCTCCAACAGCGGCTCGATCCCATGGATCACCACCTGGTATTTCTTTGGCTCATCTAAACAAAGACAAAAAACAGAATAGAAAAAGAGAGAGATGGTATTTCTTCAGCTCGTCGACTGTGGGGCGATAAACAGCAACAAACGGCCGAGCTGGGATGAACTATGGGTGACTTTTATTGGCCTGTCACTTAGAGAAGTGTCCATTTCCCTCTCTTTCTAACTATCCGAGACCTCCATCCATCATTTTGTCTGAGCGACGTGAGGACAGCCAGGAGTTCAAACGGTCAGACAAGGACTAATGAGTCTCCTTCGAGTCCAGCATGTACCGAAATGTTTGCAGACACGTCGTTTTTTAATTATTAAGAAGAGTGAGCATTTATTTATTCACTTCAAGATGAGCGCAACTTCCTTCTTTCACTGCTATAAGTGCTCAATTTCTACTCCTATTTTACGACTTCATAGGAGTTCTCCCATATATAGGCTTTACTTCACTCCACCCCTCCAACTCCCCAAGTACATTGGCAGTCCTCCAAGTATATTTAGTGTAATTTTAACGATTTCCTAAATAGTTTATGCTGTTCTGAATAAACAAGGGTACACTTTGCATACTGGGATGCCGCATCTCCTGCTTGGTTCCACATCACCACCTTTTTTTTTTTGGTTCCCTGCAGTAACACTCAGAACAAGGTTTTTTTTTTTTTTTTTTTTTTTTTTTTTTTAAATATTCAAAACCACAAGTCTTCAACACTTCAAGGGGAATTCTGCTATTCTGCTGACTTCTCAACATTTCTGCATAACTGAGTGGTCGAAGTCTGCTGTGAAATGCTTCTCTTGTAGAGAAACTTACCAACTCAGGATTCTTTACAGAGGTGGCGACGGAAACCAGAACCAATTTATTTACTATCAAAACCACCAACAAACCTACACGGTCTTCTGAGCTCTTATATATCGTCGCTGTCCAGCGGGAAAAAAAAATCTCCATGCTTTTGGCGATTTTTACTTTTATGCATCATTTGAACACAGAAGCTGCCGTTTACAGTGTGTGAACAGTTCATGATGAACGGACCCACAGAAATGGTACCAAACTGTTTGTTAATGAGTCTGGTTCCATTGACTTCCATTCAGATTAAATGAGGTTTTTGGCCTCTCCTGTAAAGTTGCCATTTTGGAGATACTTGTTTTTCTTTGGAATGTGACGATTTGTAATGTTGATGATGGTAAGGGAATCACTAGGGGCGCTGGTTGGTGTAGCTCAGCGGGTAACACCACTACCCACCAGGGAGCCACCAGATGTGGGAGACTGGGGTTCGAATCCCGCTCTGGGTGACTATGCTGTGCTATACCAATAAGAGTCCTTGGGCAAGACTCCTAACACTACATTGGCCTACCTGTAATATGATTAACCTTGTAAGTCGCTCTGTATAAGAGCGTCAGCTAAATGCCATAAATGTAAATGTAAATGTATTTTGCCTCACAACCACCCTTCATGCACCTCTTTGCCATTTATAGATCACAATAAATTAATTAAAATACATTTTAAGCCAAAGCTTCAAGATCAACAACAAAAAACAGCATTTAATTGAATAACTTTCTATGAGGGAGCACTCAGAGGCATTAAACTCTTCAGATCTAGTCTGGCTCCCATCACCACCACCACCGTGAACTCTGGAAGCTTCTCTAGAACTGAGCATTTTACACCAAACCACTCAACCATTATGTGGACTTTTTGAAATGCTGGTGGACTTTCCCTGTGTAAACACTACGATGAGTTTAGATATGCCTCCCAGTTCAAGATCATCTACACTACATGGGCCGTCATCAATTACTGGAGCATTACTGGCCGTTAAGAGCCCATGCAGCCTCAACATCAGCTGATTCTATTGACCTGAATTATTAAGTAGAGTGTGCAGCATTTCTTCCTGTGGAAATCATTTACTTTCAGATAAGCAGATAAACTTCCTCCTTTCCTCACTTTCACACAACCCTGGACTGCACGTTTCCCAGCCAGGACTCAATCGCTCGCTCCTCATTCCACAGTCAACGATCTGGCAGACTCTATCTGGTATGATGTCATGAATGGCTCCAATGTTTGTTGCTGGCAAGAACACAATGGCCACTGTCTCTCCATCATCGTTTAGTCATAGCTACTAGTGCTGACCTCATGGTGCGGTGCCCAGGCCACTGGAAAGTTGAGGGAAGCGCTGGGAGCAGTAACATTAGCCTTCTGACCTACGAGGAGGAGGTGAGGTTAAAGAGGTGGGTCAGTTCGAGAGAAAACGCTGGCACAGCCAACTACGTAGCACGTGTATGCTCGCTGACTTTCTGCTTTTACTGAAATGAATGATGAACCTCTACAGCTTGGGCTGGCCAGACGTTTGGACAGTGTGACATACTCTTTCGCTATTGCTCTATCGGTTTACGAAGAACTACAAAAAATATATAATTACAGTAACAGAAATAAAACGAAAGGGAAAAGAAAACTGCTTGCCACAAAACCAGTGAAGGTTTTGAGTCTTGGCACTATAGAGGGGGCATATGTAAGATCTAGCTGGTTGGATGTAGGAGGCAGACCAGATGTTCACTCTTTAACAGTGGTGCACAAAGTACACAAACCCTGCTGAGTTAGAGGAGAGATTCCCCAAGGTTAAATACTCCTCCAGTAACAGTAGAGGTTCCTCCACTGGAGTAACAGTACTAAAGTATTTACCTTCAAATGTACTTAAGTATGGAGAGTAACAGGAGCATGATTTATTATGGCTCTAATGTCCGATTATCATTTCTGGAACCAGACTCTCAATCAGCTCAGGGTAGGTGAAGAGACTCTAGTGTCTCTCAGTCCACCAGACTTTAATAGAAGCTCATTAATTAGTCTGACACTGACGTCTATTCAAATGATCATAAGCACAGAACACTGAAGGAGAACAGGTTCCATTAGCTAGAACCAAGCTCTGTCCAACAGGTCAAAACAAGCTCAAAACAAAGTGACCGCTGAACCCTGATTGGTGGGCTCGCTTCACACTTCTTTTGTTTGGACATGTTACTGAGTTACTGTACACCAACACGCTACTTACAGTACACTAACGCACTACACTTACTGAGTTACTGAACACCAACACGCTACTTACAGTACACTAACGCATCACACTTACTGAGTTACTGCACACCAACACACTACTTACAGCACACTAACGCATTACACTTACTGAGTTACTGAACACCAATACACTACTTACAGCACACTAACGCATTACACTTACTGAGCTACAGTACACCGACACGCTACTTACTGTACACTACCCAACTGCATGTACTGTACACCACTACTCTTTAAGCATATCACATATATACACTTGCAAGTAAAAGTTTGAATAGTTTTGGTCAAGTTACATGTTTTATTCATTTCCTATGTAAAAAACAAAACAATATTTAAAATGCACAAAATTAAATATTTTTGTTTTCAAATTGATATGCACAATTTTTAGTGAGCAATATTTACTTGATGAGATACAAACAAACAAACACATAAATAACATTGTTACCCCACATGAAAGCAGCATTTTGAAAGCCACCAAAGTAAAATTTTTGTCCCATTTGAAAACTTTTCTGTATTTTCTATCATAAATGCACCCCTTCCAATATGTTCAATTCAACAAATAAACAATATCAAAAACAAAAGCTCTCTTCATTTTTACCCAAAAATGGGCACCCAAAGTTTTGCACACGGCTGACCTTTGGGCCCAAGCCATAAAGCAATCCCTAAACAAGCAGCAACACTAAGTTAATGCAGGACTTGACCTCAATTACTGGTGCTTTTCGACAGACAGTCCCTGCAGCCTCAGTAACAGCGGACACTTCTATCCAATCAGTCTTTTCAACAGATCGCTGCAGTGTTCCCGTATAAACACGCGGGCAAACTTCAGGCTGATTTCCATCAGTGACTAATCATCACCCACGCAGACATCATGCCCACTAAGCAGACTCTATTGATCAGATCGTGACACGTTTTAGCCTGAAGGCCATGCAGAGGGTCAGGGGTTAACGTTAGGCCACAGATAGTGAGAAGAGGGAGGGGACACATGCACACACATCCACATACATACAGAAAGATGCATTTACCTGCAGTGGACCCCTAACAGAAGCCACGCCCCTCTCGTCCACTCATACCAAATCTTGATTTGGCACGGCAGGCGGAGAGAGGCAACTGGGCGGAGTTCTGTGCAGCTCAATATGACTAACCACCTTGACCGTTTACATCCACAAAACAAGCTGCACTTACACGTAATAACAGGACGACCGTTATAAGGGCGGTTTCACCGTTAAACAGGGCACCGCAGAACAGCCGAAAGGTTAAGCAGAAGGGGGAAGAAAAGGCAGACAAAAAAATAGCAACAAATAAGTTCAACAATTTTAAGAGGTGTAATTCTCTAAGAAAGTTACAGCGTAAGTGATATGCTGGAAAAGCAAAGGCACAGTTTGTATTTTGGTTCAGGCCAATAAGCTCAACTCTTTCTTTGCAACCAGTCAAAATCAACAAATCAATAGAACCTGCAGAAAAATGTCACTTTTCTGTTAATAAGACAGGAAATTTGATAGGTAAGAAATTTACATTGTTACAGCAAAATATACAGGGAACAGATACAGAGTGAGCGGTAGACTAAAGTGCAAGTTATACAAAATATAAGAAATTACAAATAAATAAATAAATAAATAAATAAATCTCTATTGTTAGGTAAAAAACAAAATCCAATAATAAACTATATGATTTTACAGGTGTAACTGCACAGATATATATTGCACAGTTACTGAAAGATCTTGCACAGATATTGCATAGATATCGCACAGTTACGTTCTCTAATCCCAAGGAAAAATGTGTTAATCCTTCAAGAACAAAGTACAAAACGCGTGTGTTTTACTGCCCTAGTTCTGCAGTCACTAAAGAAAGATGCTCAAGTACCCTGGATGCTTGCACCAAAAGTAGAAAGGGCTGCGTGCGTGGCCCCTGAAGCTACGGTTCATTCTCTCCCTCTCTCTCACTCTTGCGGGGGGTGGGTGCGTCCCCATGATCACTCTCATTATGATGCAAGGGGGAATTTGCCCAGTGTTTTAATACCATGGCTGTAGAGTGCCTCAACAGAGGTTAGGTTAGACGCCCACAGGCGTCTCACTACACACACGGGGTGAAGAAACAGGCTTTTTCAACAACGTTCATCAACACAATTTTCCCACTTTTACCACAAGCGTGGTCCGTCTACACGGGCTTGTGTCCAAGGTCTATATTCTTTAGTTGCTTCAGGGAGCCATTGGGGCCATCATTTCATTCATTCATTCATTCATACACATACACACACAAACATACATATACATATATATATATATATATATATATATATATATATATATGTGTATATACACACATACACACAGACACACACAGACACACACACATATATATATATATCGTCGCTGTCCAAAGAAGAACAGGTATCTCCAAAATGGCAACTTTACAGGAGAGGCCAAAAACCTCATTTAATTTGAATGGAAGTCAATGGAACCAGACGTCTTTCCAAGCAGTTTTGGTCCATTTCTGTTGGTCCATTCTTCATGAAATTTCCACACAGTGTAAATAGCAGCTCATGTGATCAAATGAGGCATAAAAGTAAAAATCAACAAAAATATGTGTGTGTGTGTGTGTGTGTGTGTGTGTGTGCGCGCAAATGAAATGATCTAGGCTATGGAAGAACAATAGATTCAGACAAATATCCAAAGATATTTTTGGTGGTTAAAAAAAAAAAAATGGATGCATTAATAAAGAAATATCATGAGTCACGTAACAAATGCACGCATTTCACATGCATTTGGCAACAAACCAAAATGCAAAGCAGCAAAGTGGAAAGGCAGGAACTCTCCAGCTCTTGCAAAGAAAGACGTCTAGAAAAGGTTACAGCCTTTCTCGGTGGAAAGTACTCTACATGGCAGGAGCGTGATCTCCCTTGTAAAGGACTCCAAATTACAATAAACAAACAAACAAACAAACACAATAAAACTAAACGCAAGTTCCTTATCAGTAGGTTATGGGGAAGTCGTGGGGGTTATGGGAATGAGAATGTTCACAAGCTGTGACCTACATCAAAATCAGAGATGCATGTTTATCAAACCCCACAGTTTTATTAATAAGCCAAAATTAGCTTCTTTTCTGGAAATGTCATTATCTAAAGGCTTCAGTCGGATGGAAACAAGTCGGAAATGCGAGCAGAGTTTAAAGTGAACTTGATGTTTATCAGACTCCCACTGTGACCCATTCTGTGCAGTACAGCTGTGTACATTGTACTACCTGCGGGGTGATGCTACATGACACTGTGCTATGCAACACAATGGCTCTAGCATTTTAGGGGCTTAGAGAGAATACAAAGCAGAGATAATCCATTTCCCCCGAGGCCTCCAGTTATTGTTTCAATAGTTGTCAATGTTAGTAATGTACGCCATCATGGCATGTTCATTTATTCGCAGTCTAATTTTTTTTTTTTGTTTATGTTTAACATGGGGGGAAGAATGTAGAATAAAAGTGAATACATCAAACTATAAAATAGCACTCATGGAATTATACAGTCCACCTTAAAAACCTCCAGATTGGAAGGAGGATGAACCAGCTTTCCTAACCTGCAGTGGAGGCTGATAGAACAAGGTTTATTTCTAAGCAGGTTTGGAGCAATTCTATTGGTCGGTCCATCATGAATATTCACTAAACTGAAAGGAGAACTAGAGCTTTTACACTGTACAGGAAAAGAGATCAAAGTTTTACACCACTAAATATATATTAGAGGTGGAGATATGGAGAAATATCATACTGTGGTACATCAAGACTATATGTGGTGTATCAGGATATGTACTGGTTCAGACTCTCATCAGTTGGAGCTGTGAAGTGTAGAGTCTTTAAGAGCACCAACACCATCCGTTTAGAGTGTGACTGGAAGTGTATGGATGTTCTAGATTTATTCTCAGCAACAACAAAAACATGTTACTAATGGCCAGACTACGTCTCGTTCTCTAACTAAAACATACCTCCATCTTCATCTTTTTTTCCCTCATCTTCTGTTTATCACATGATTAATCCCCCCTGCCCCAGTAACTACCTAAAAGTTGTCTGGGGGTGCCCCAGTGGTTGTGGAACCCTAAACCACTGCCGCTTATTAGGCAGAACTGACCCTGTTCAATAAACTTAATCTGAAAAGCCAAGGAGAGTCCCGTGAACGTCTGCTAGTTACATGATGTGATATGCCTGCAGTTTGCCTATAACCAGACCAAAACTAGTTCAAGCATCAAAGGTTCTTTTCTACCCACCGGTCTTGCCCAAACAGCACGAAACCTGTAACCTTCAGCTTGATGAAACTAGCAAGAAATGAAACCGTTAGCATTCAGCTTGACTGCAGCCAGGTTTCTGAGAACTCTGAAGCCCACACTCACCTCAGGTGGGTGGGTATGGGTAAGGGTTTGAATTCAGATTTCATGCGTGTGCCAAAGACGCCATCGATGGCACTCTCACATCAGTCATTGGTGAGATTGACAGAGCTCTAAACCAAAACAGGAAGGCTTAAAAGCCTTAACAGGAAGCCTTAAAACCAGCTAACACAGGAGGGGATGTTGTGGCATCTGTGCTCTATTTACGGCACTGATGGAGGAGCACGCTCAGGTGGCTTCACACCACAGGAGCTTGCACTGTACCATCAAGACTGGGTTCAGTGACACATCCAAACTGCTCAAAAGGTGACCCAGACCTGTATGTGGAGTGCCCTCATGAGGATGTGGCCATCTTCAGCACTACACAAAGTTTTTCTTCCTTGGTTACTGAGGTCTTCTAGGCGAGGCATAACTGAACTGAAATTCAGAAGAACTTAGAAGTCATGGAGATGAGCTGATAGCAAAGGGCTGATAATCTGGAAGTGAGTATGTCATAGTTACCCATTAATCGGTTTACTGCGAGGACATGGCCATTACGAAGTAAAGCACCTTTCCCTCCATCAGCCCGTCACCAGGGTTATTACTGTTAATAAAATCCATTACTAAAACGAAAACTAGTCTTGGAAAATAATGCACTTGTTGGCTGCAAAAAAAAAAAAAAATCTAAATAAAAGTAATCAAAAACCACAGAAAACAGTAAATAAAGGTGTAAAAATGTCTACCGCCAACAAGAATGAAAAAAGATAAAGGGAAAAAATTTTTGTTTTATAAAAGATGGTCCAGAAGTGATTAGCTGAGCATAGCTTACTGTTGTGCTAATCACTGAGAAGCTAGCTTAAGGAAATTAGTCCAATTTGGAACATTTAACATAATACTAAAAACCCCAAACTTAGGGGGGAAAAAGATTTTTAAATAAATAAACAAATAAATAAATCAAAATAAAATTAATTTAAATAAATAAAAAAAATTCCTAGGCATATAATATCCTGGTCCTATCTGGGTATAAACAGTCCAACAACCTTTTACGACTAGACTGCTTGGTAAACTCCACCATAAACTTTTAGGTTTAGGTCCATCTAAAAATGTTGGGTCTCAAATTATTTCCAGGTTTATTTGAACATCAGGAAGTTTTTGACACAACCATTAAATGTATTCACTGTATTCTTCCATCTTCTGAAAACATTTGAAGAGTTTGAGCCAACATTCCCAAAATGAATGGAATTTTGTAGCATGCTTTGGCAAGTTGCTCATAACGGTAGAATATTTATGCAACCTTATACTGACCCTCTGAACGCTGCAAGGCAAATGGACAGGTGCTGCAAGCACTGCAAAAATACAAAACATTTAGTTTGTCTGAGTTTATCAAGTTGGATCTGTCAGAATTCACTAACATATACTGGAACGGGATCTACTGGAACGGGATCTACTAATACAATCACTTCCACTCAATGTTTCACAACCTGCGCTGCACTGTGTCCAATTAAACAGAGCTAATTAAGATCTCTTTGTAATGAAGCATACAGCTGATCTGATGTTCTCCAAAGTGTAGTCAGACTGCCCACCCTTAGGAATTGGAAAACCTGAGGCAGGAATGACACGGGAGCAAGCAGATTTCACTGGTTTGGTACTTCAGGACTACCTTACAGCACTATTCAATTCTGCCTTCTGCAACTCACGAATACAAGAGGTAAATCCCGTTCGGGCTGGCCAACAAGACAACAGTGTCATAATATGCTATTCTATACCATCAGAGGTGTCCAGGAAGTAGTACCATTAGAACCATCCCATAGGGTCTCTGTTAAAGTGAGAGATAGAGTTCATGATCAGAGCCAGATGCTGGTGGCTCTACTGTGGTAATTTTAGTCAATACAATGAAATAATTAATTTAATTAAAAAAAAAAAAAAAAAAAAAAAAAAAAAATATTTATTTAAGTAATTTATTAAAGTAATTTAAAATATAAATATATTAAAGTAAGTAAATAAATAAATATATTTTTCAGTAAAAAGAGGGTAAATAGTCCTGTTTAACTGTAATAAGTAAAGCACATAGATGCTGACAGTATTTCATAAACGTGAAAACATTTGATCTGTTCTTTATCTATAGCATGAAAACTACTGTCATTCAACTTTTGCCATTTCGCCAACCTCAACTTCAGATTAGCCCTATGAATTACGTCTGTCTATACAAAGTCATTAACTGATTATAGTCAATTTGTGATTATATAACAAAACGTTTGTAATCATGTTATTTTGTTATTTGCTATTGTTATTATTATTATTATTATTATTGTTGTTGTTATTATTATTGTTATTATTATTGTTATTACTACTACTACTACTACTACTGCTGCTCAAAAACGTACCAAGAGCCTGAAAATCTACTTAAACTACAACACTGAGGTACATACTGAACCACTACGTCTTAGTAAGAGGTAGTGTGCAGCAAGGCAACTGAGTTAAAGCAAAGAACAAAGCATGCCAATTCCTGGACATTCCAGCCAAGAAACAACTGTGGTTGCTTTAATCTGAGATTTAAAAATGTTGCTCAAATGTGAGTGTGTTCCTGAGCGCTCTGGAGAAAGCCACAGAGAGGGTCAGAATCAAATTCCACGCTCTCGGTCTTAGGAGAAAAACCAGTCACAAAATACATGACATACTCTGTTTGGACAACATCATAAGCTGAGCTCAACAAAACCTTTCAGCCAAAGTGGACAGGGCGATTGCAAAAGACCTCCGCTATGAACGGACGGGACAAAACGGACCCAAAGATGCTTCACGTTACCAACAACCAATCAGTATCACTTCTAGAACTCTTGATAGTCCTTTTCCACCCATATGGTGCCAGTGCCAAAATCTCGAACCGTTCTGCACTTTTCCACCGCCAAAAAACTGCGGCCGGAAACATCGACGTCGCTCTGCTCTCAAACCAGTGGAAAAGGGGGCCCGTTCTTAACGGGCTCAGTAGAACCTGGGCATCAGCACGGGCACAAGCACTGGTGGAAAAGAGATATGAGTAACTGTATGGGATTGTACAGGACGTGTATTTCGTCCTGTGGGGTCGTATTGGAGTAATTCGAGCATGATAGCCTACTAGAGCTGAACAGAACTCAAAGCTCAGTATCGATACCAGCCAAAACCAAAAGCTTCCAATGTCAGAGAGTGTGGCTAAAACGCAGTCCAGAAAAGAAACAACTGTGGTTGCTCTAATCAGAGATTAACAAAATTCCCCCAGATGTGAGCATGTGCCTCTGAGGGCTCTGGAGAAAGCCACACTGAGGCAGGATCAGAACAAATCTGAGTTGTGCCACATGCCATCTGTTGGCAGGACTTTGTGGAAAAACCGGTCACTTCTTCAGGGCGAGAAAAGGTTCAGGTGAGCAAGAGATGCGACTGGGAGGTTTGAGTATTTCCTAGAAGTCTCTAGGGCAGCCTCCTCATTCTACAGAAGTGCTAATCTTGAAATCCAGGGGAAAAAGACAGCTCTCGGCAGAGGAGAACTTGTAGGCTGGCTTCGGGCCCTTTGAGGTTGCTGACGACGCGCGCGCACTCAGCTTACACAGCGGTCGGGCGCTGCAGCGGTGAGATTCCGAACATTAAGTATTCTTGCTCAAGCGTGGCCGACACTTTATTTATTCAAACCGCAACTGCTCATTTCTGCCCAATTACACAGGAGCAGAGGCCAAAACGCTGGGTCATACGAAAAGCACAGAGGCGTAGCTTTGGATGCTCTGAGGTTCTGAATAAATCTGACTTGATTGTTCCAATGACTTTTCAGAGTAGTCGGGCCGTGATTCTCCTGACCCCTTTCCACTGCTATGGTCTGAGGCGATGGTTGAAACACTCTGAGTAGTGAAATGGAATGCCCCGAATCCGCCACACACACACACACACACACTCACTCACTCAGACTCTCTCTCCGTCTCTCTCTCAAACACACACACAAATGCAGCCTCATCTGAGAAAGCACGCTCTCGCAGCGATACTGCGTGTGGATAGGTGGGTGGGCCAGCTGTAGGTTTCCCCACTAAATGCGTGGGCGGATGTGAAGGTTTGATGGGCGGGGGCTTTTTTTTGAGCAATTCATTTATTTGAAATAATACCACCACAAGACCTCTTAGAAGACGATTTCAAAAAAAAGGAATTAAAAAGAATTTTTTTTTCCTCTTCTTCTTTCTTTTCATTTAAAGTCTTTCACCCCACCAGCTTCTAAAGCCGAGCGTGGGGATTTCACAAAAGATGGGCTCACCATCGTTTCGAAATCTCGCTGTGGAAAGCGTAGGGGCGACAGCACGCACACCGCTGCATGTCTCTGCTTATCCGCTTTAATTGTGAACAGCCAATGAACACAGCGCTCTTTTGTGTCTGAGGCCAGATGCTAATTAACAGGAGATGTTGATGTTAGCCTTGGTGGGCAAAGAGCATTCTTGGCCCGGTCTAACTTTTTTTTTTTTTTTTTGATGGGAATCCCCCGGCTAAACAAACCCAGCGCGTTGTAGTAACTCATTCTTTGCGGCTTTGTCGACATCAAAGCCTTTCCCTGAAGTACATATAAGAATATGGGAAAAGTATGGTGCTACACGGATGACCACTTATCAGCATTCCTGGTATCATTGCTCAACGTCTACGTCTATCAGGCAGTGCATGGTAAAGGTGACCGGTATATGACGCTCTCTTATTCCCATGACCAAACAAACCCTGACGCTGCTCTTTTTGGTCCAAACTTTCAGACCAAAAACTTGGCCGACTGGCGACTGTGAGAAAGATCTCCGCTACGAACGCGTAAAAAGAGACCCAAAGACGCTTCACACTAACAACAACCAATCAGCACCCCTTCTAGAACACAGAGTAACTGTACGTGTTATCAAAAAGACAGATCGAGACCAATTATAGACAGAAGAGACTCTGTGAATCGTGAAACAGCACTAACTCACACCGTGTGATGGGACTGTTCTCTGTGCATTTCCTCCTGTGGGGTCATGTTTTTCTAAGCATGATACAGAAAAGCTAAAAGCTCAAACATACATATTATTAATATTCATACACATTTAAATACACACACATATATACATACACACACACACACACACTTACACTTATACACACACACACATACATATACATACATACATACATACATACATACATATACATATATATATATATATATATACATATATATATATATATACACACACACACACACACACACACACATACAGACACATACAAAGTGGATCCGTATCGATACCAGCCAATACCAAACAGTACCAATGTCACTGAGAGTGTTCAATTGCATTTAATAATCTAATAACGGGAGAAAATCAGATATCGTCAGTAATCTGTTCACCATGTTTAAGAAGTGATTAATACACTGGAGTATTGCAATATGATGTTTTAAGATACTGTATTGATTCTCATAAATAGTATTGATTTTCAATTAATAGTTTACATGTAAAGATTTGTGTTTGTGTTGTGTTTAAACTGCTAGTCAGCTGTGTTGTAGTAACCCTAATCCATTAGACTCTTCCAGTGCAATGTAAACACACAGTGAAAGGGTGTATTGCTAACATCAATATCAGCCAATCAAGCTAACAGCTATATGTCTTCTATACTGTAATACTGTATAATGTTTTCCTAATAATTAAATAATAAAAACAATTCACTATATAAAGGCCATGTTTACACTATCACAATATACTGCAACATACTGAAGCATAACCCCTGTATCATGATATGTATCATGTTGCCAGGTTCTTGCAAATACACAGCCCTATTAGTAGTTTAAGCCCTATTCAGACATGATTAGTATTACATGGGAAAGCTGAGTAGTGTAACCTTACTACAAGATGGGTTTAAAACTTTAGAACCAGTTTGCACAGGATTAGAAATCTGGGCATAAATGACTGAGAAGGGAATGGCTACAACAGCAGATTCACACAGCGTTACCACCTCCAAAAAAACACCTCTGCAATACATGACTTCCGCTGCGCACAACTACAAAACATGGCATCAACCAAAGGGAAGGAAACGCGCACCTGGACGAGGGCTGAAACTCGGTTTTTCCTGGTATGGCTGTCTATTTTTGCACAATCCCAGACTGAGAAATCAGAGTAATCTAAAATCCAGCTCTATTTGTTGGATTTGTTAATCAGACTTCTAAGCCCTACTCTGGTTTAAGATATTGACATATGCTGCTTATATTGTCTTTTGAATGATCAGACTATGATCAGACAAAAAATGGAAAAAGTGGACTCATGCCATCTGTAACAGAAAGCCTGCAAACAACTACAACAGTGCATAGTATCAAACGCACAGTGACAGCTAGCCCACTGGATGCCAGTCCACAATGTCTTTAGGTTATTCTAAGAATGCACCGATACAGGGACTGTGGGCTGACGCCAACATTTTACATGTCAACATTCTTAGTACATTTTGACTACATCTACCTGGATTACTTATATTGGTACACTCATCATCCAAAGAACAGCTGCACCCAGAAGGTGGTGTGGGATTGCGGTGCTATTGGGAAGGAAGATAAAGGTCACCAGGAACAATAAATGATGATACATTTAGACAATATTTACAGGCCGCCTTGTTTGCTAACCCAACATGCCAGACGTCTCGGCATGGAGTTGCAGAGGTTCCTTATGGTGTCCTGATGGTGATAATCCATCCCATGTAGAACCCCTACTTATTTTAATCATTTATTAGTTTTGTTATTAATTAAATTATTAAGTAAATTATTAATATGTTTATCAACTCCTGTTCTTTCTTTACCTTTTATTCTCACACAAACTTTGTGCACCACCTTCACCCTCTCTCTGGTTCCCCTCCTGAAGCCTACCTGAGCCATACTTACAGGCAGCTATCAGTGAACATCATCTCAATGTGGAAGTGAGGAAAACAAAACAAGCGGTGGGGAGAGGGGGGTGACAAAGTGCCACTTTCACCTGAACACCACCATCGGGCCCCTCAGATGGGGAGGGATAGCTCACACACACACACACACACACACACACACACACACACGTGTGCTGTGGCAGTCACACCACTTTCATGTCTACTACCATGCGCTCCACCATGCAGGCTGTTCCACCTGCGGGTGCTGTGTCCCGCGCAGCCATTGTCTGCTTATCTGACTTCCTCTGAGGAGAAATCCAGACAGCTCCTGTTTTGGCTGTGAACTTCATTCCCTCTTTGCTCCCCCTTTTCCCTCCTACCCGGTTCATCCTCTTAGTCACGCATATCTTTAATCTCCAGATTAAATCAGGGTGGTCTATTTGAGAGCCATAAAACACGATGACGATCATATTGCTAAAACTTCCTGCTAAACAAAACTCCCTTAGCAAAATAAGCTTCACCTACCATCAGGCGCTTGCGTCTGTGTGAGCGTGCGTGTTTAATGTGTTGTGACCTACCGTCCTGGCATATGGCAGCAGGGAACATCTCTTTCAGCAGGTCTCCCAGCGTGAGCACGTGGCCCTCAGGAGAGACAGGCCGGAACAGCTTCTGGATGAACGGTCTGTCGCTCAGCGTCTACAGCAGAGAAGCAATAGGAAGCTTATAGCATATATATTTATGTTGTACAGTGTGTGTGTGTGTGTGTGTGTGTGTGTGTGTGTGTATATATATATATATAAAATATTAAAAATTCAAGTCAAAATTCATAAAATACTAAAACTTGATGATTTATTAATGTAAAATTAAATAAAATAAAAAGCCTGACTATTGATGAAAATAAGTTAAACTTAAAAGTAAAACTTTATTAATGCTTATGTAAGATTAAATAAAACAAAAAATAAAAATAAAAATGAAGAGTAAATGAATAAAAATTAATGAAATAAGTTAAACTTAAATATTATTAAAGGTTTACTTTATTACCCGATCGGTTTACCAGAAAAGCTGACTCACTGCGCAGGAAGCGGCCACTCGCGTGCAATTAGCCCCAGAGCCGGAGCAGAGAGAGTTCGATAAGTTTGTATTCATTTATTTATTGTATTACTTAAATTATTTATTTATTTATTCTTAAGCATTAATAAAATTTTACTTATTTCATTATGTTTTACTTAATTTTATTTTTTATTTTATTTTCCTTTTTTAATGCTTAAGAATAAATAAATAAATAATTAAATTAATACAATTAGTTACATTTAAAACTAAACCTAGAAAACTAAACTTTAGTAATATTTCTGTTTAACAAAGGAAAATAAAAGAAATAATAAAAATCTAAAAAATAAATAAAAAATAACATGTAATAAAATAAGTACTTATAAGTAAAATTTGTGCATTAATGCATAGGTATATAAATATAGCTACAAATAAAAAAAATAAATGAATAAATAAATAACCTGATGTCAAATTTCATCGGTATCACCCAGAAGTAATTCATTCATATCATCAAAATAACTTCACATGTCCCCTGTTTAGGTCCTAACAGCAGTTTCTAGAACCCACCCATTTACTTCCCAAAACAGAGAATCTTGTGGCACTGATATGACCCGGCACTGCCTGCACACGATGGAATCCTGAGCCGTAATTTGGAAAGTCATAGGGCAAAAGATCAACTATTAGTAGATTCACATAACCCAGATGTGCCACATCCGCCTCCACATGCTGGCTGAGCGGGAAGACGGGGATCCCCACAATTATCCTGCTCCATGCTACAATGACTAAACACTGCCAAACACAATTCACATCAGGGCTTGATTCATGGCGTGTTGGGGGAAAAAAAAAAGGAACTTGCACAGGAAAACAAATGCTGATGCCCGTGTAGTTCCTACATTATATCTCGTACACAAATATCACTAGGAGAAAACAGTTACATCACTTGTGTGTCCAGAACCACTTCAACACCACTTCAACACAGATGAAACAGGGACGGGTAAATTTTCAGGTTGACGAGTTTTTCTGTGACAGTGACAGATTACAACACCGCAATGCCGTTCAACAGTACTGCACTCCCGACAGCTGTGCCAAACTGCAGACTACAGGCCACATATCTGCCTCAGAGTACCACTGAATGCGAAATGGAGAAGACTGACCGTAAACAGCCTCGGCGTCGGATCAGCGCAAGGTGTCAAGTGTTGGACAAGGTCCAGTTTTTCACCCGGTTTCGCATGCGGTCAGCGACCGACCATGTCTGATTCTCCCGGATCAGGCTCCTGGGTGACAAACAAGCGGCCTGGCAACAATAGAGGCCTTTCGCGAAGCTGTGAAAAGGAAACCGGTGACATGGACTGCTCAGGTGTTGAAGCTGTAACTAACACCGCCAGTCTCCAGGAAGCAAAGGTGGCTCAGTGTGCTTCACTGCCCGATCGGTTTACCAGAAAAGCTGACTCACTGCGCAGGAAGCGGCCACTCGCGTGCGATTAGCCCGAGAGCCGGAGCGGAGAGAGTGCGATAAGTGACAGCTACTTCGATGCATTTTTAAATGCCGCCATCAATTATTGAGGCCGGCACCGCTGAAAAGGGCCCATTAATACTGATGAGGAGCGCGATACTCTGGACGCCGACACTTTCTTTTCAGTTTGCCTGACACCTAAGCTGGCAGGGGACCACATGGCAACGAGGCATTGTTAGCCTTTCTCCGAACCCCGCAGGCAGTGAAAAGACTTGGGGTGTGTCTCAAACAGACCCCTTGCTTTGTATGAAGAAAAGTAAGTGACTCTGCCGTTTTTAGCAGCGACACAATCAGGGGTGGGCAACGTGACGATCTGTTGCCACCATCATGAAAACCAACATCATGACGCACTTCTCCAAGCAATTCCAGAACACTGAGCAACTCATCAAAAGAAGGAAAGGGGATTTAAAGTAAATGTAGGACGCCTGTGAAGATAAAGAGGAAGACGAACAAGAGCGGCTGACTAAACTACTGAGGAACAAACAGCTGACAGGACGTCACTCGTTTATTCCATATTTTTTATTGCTTCTAAATATTCAGACTACATGTTGTGATGCACGCCGCCCATAGTGTAAGCACCTTCAAGGGACCTGATGTTATATAGAATTTACAGAACTCCCCACAGCCCCACATACCCTTTAGTCCCAGAGCCCTTTCCCACCAACATGGTGCCGGTGCCAAAATCTCGAACCGTTCTGCACTTTTCCCCCCACAAAAAACTGGTTCCCAGCCGGAAAAATCGGTGCTATTCCAGCACCATTAACTCTCTGGTCTGGAACCGTGGAACCCGTGACGCAAGCGGCAAAGGGGCGTGGAGCTGCACAATGAACTGCACTGAGGTGATCTCGGGAACAGTCGTATCCCACCGGTGATGTGCTCGTGGATGAGCGTATTCAACAGGAGGTGTCCGACTTGTAATGAGCTAAAATGTGCTGTTTAACAGGTGCAGGAGATCTGGAATGTGGGAAACACTACAGATAGCTAAGAACCTTAACGTGCTGCTTTATAACAGTACACGTCATAACGGACAGAGGAAACACGGACGAGTCGTCATGCACATAATCACTGTTAATGACGATCCCTCTGGGCTGCACACAGGTGCTGAAAGAGCTGGATAAGGATGGTAAGATATACACCCTCAAAGCAGGAAGTACAGTTTGCACTTGAAGAACATGTACCGCCATGTTGTTTTTATGCTCCAGATACGCAATCGCCCGGCTCTCAAACCAGTGGAAAAAGAGGCCCGTTCTCAACTGGTTCAGTAGAGCCTGGGAACCAGCACCGGCACTTTGTTGGTGGAAGAGAGGTACCAGTGTCCTCAGCCCCAGTGTCTGAGTAGAATGATGATTTCGAGCATGCTGACTGAGTTTAAAGAGAACTTCATGTCGGACAGCTTTTTCCAGGGAAAGCGAATGAATTATTTACTATTGTCATTACAGCTACGTTGGTATAATTTCCGCATTTGAGGCCTAAACATCGAACCTTCTTTTTGATCCTTTGAGTGTGTTTTTAATACGCAAGGACATATGACAGGGTCAAAAAAAGTGCAACTCGATGCTACAATTTCACCATTTCAGGCTTTCCAAGGTAACTCGGAATGCATGCATGTTCTGGTGCAAGTATACTGGCGCAAAATCTTTTGGCACAAAAAGACTCTCTTTACACCGTTTTTCATTTTGTATTGTTTGTGTGTATGTTTGGACGTTTCCATGCTGGCTGAGGAGTCTGCGAACGCATCCAGTGAGATAGTGCCCGAGAGTTTTTCCCACACCTGTAGCTCAGAGGTTCCATGGGCCAGCCGTTCGGGTGACGCTACAGCACAGCCAAGATGCAGCCTGGGCGAGCCACCCGAGTGACAGTTTGTCCCTGCTATGAGGCTTCCTGGACTAGGTGCCTGTTCACACGTAAGCTGCAGCTATATGGCTACCGGCTGCTTGGAATGAGCCACAAGCAGCAGTGGGGCTGCTTGCACCGGTTGTGTTTGGCTGCATTCATGATCTGCACTATGCGGGAGTTTTGAGGCCTTTTGGGCTGGCTGCCTAAGTGACGCCATACTGCAGCTACATGGCTGTCTGGGCTGGATGCTAGGGTGGCACCACACTGTGAATATGAAACTGCCTGGACCGGTGGTGTTCAGCAGAATGAAGGCACTACACCTTCCAGGCATCCCGGGCTGGCCACCTGCGTGACGCATTGCACTCACAGAGTGTGACCTTTCCTGCAAGTCCCTGTCTCTTTCTGGACTTGCTGCGCGACTCTATACCGTGGTCTGGGATTTCCCCTTGCTTGCTGTGGGAAGTGTAGAGTTGTGTGTTACGTGTTGCTGATGGCGAATTATGTTGCTTTGATTTTAAAGCGTGATTATACACGGGAAATCCACGGTAAAGCAGGCACGCCATATTTTATCCTGACTCTCACAATACGATAATTGTATGGCATGAATATTGGTTCAGATCGGGGGGTACGATTCCTGGAGGGCTGGTGTCCAGGACGCTTTGGCAATTCACCTGCTCAAGCACACCTGATTACACTCATCTGTTCATTTCCAGGTTCAGTGGGTATGTTTAAGCAGGGCCACCACTAAACCGTGCTGGATACCAGCCCTCCATTGGCCAAGGGAAAACATGCATTTCTATACAAGGCACTATACAGTCAAATGTACCCACATGGGCCTTTCTGATTTAGAGTCTCCTAGGTTTCACTGTGGAGCAGACTGCACTGTCAGTCAACAGCCATTCCAGCATTCATATATGTAAGTACATTTAAATTCTTATATAATCTATATGCAATATATTCTCAGCCTTTTGTTAGCTGTGTAGTTGTTTGCCATTTGTCTGCAAATACAGGCAGTCAGTCAGCTAACAGCTGACTGAGGTCGAGCACGCAGGTTGTTTACACGTGACATCACAAGTTTTCCAGAAGGATTAAGTATCCCATGTTCCAGTAAATTTAGTCTCTTTGTGACCTAATCAGATCACTCACTTTCTTTCCACGGTACGTAATGCGTAAATTTAGAGCTTGGTTTGAGACACATCCGCACTTTTTCTGCTCGGCACTGACAACAAACCTCAAGCCATAATGGGAAGCTGCCTCTGCTGTCTCTGAAAGTCACATGACAACTGGGAAAGGAACAATATATTTATCCATTCCCATGAATTCATCAGGCAAAACATTTAATTCACTAGGAAGACATATCTGTGAACAGGCTCGAATGTTTGGCAAGAGAGCTTCAATTATGGCAGGGTTTCTGACCACAGCAAATACAAAGCGTAATGAATAAATATTACCGATTTTGTTAGTCATGATTTTTTGGAACGCCTATACATGTATGGGCCTAAATGGATTAGTCAGCTTACTCAATCAACCATGAGAGAGAGTCATGGCCTACTGGTTACGGCAAACTCCCTCAGTGCTCTCTACAGTGTAATTTTCCCTTTCTGCAATTGTGCTGGCAGCATTGTGGGGAAAGTGGTGTGAGCCTCCCAAACACAAATGTGGTAAGCACACACTGTGCAGAGACACCAGCCTCCAATATATATATACACACACACACACACACACACACACAGATACTCCAGGACCCATGGAGGACATCACTGCTCACTGAATGTCTGCAATCATGGCTGTTGGGTCAGTCAGGTACTCGTATAAGGCCGTCCTTGCTTACGTCACAATGTATACGTGATTTTTTTCTTTTTTAAATTACATAACAAAATGTCACAATATGCTTGTCTGACCTACTTAAAAATGAGCTCCTAATCATTTACATACAGTTGTAAATGAAGTTTTGAAGAGCCCTGGTCAAAGTACTTGTATTCTTAAATGTTCCAAGTATAATGAACATTTTTTTCTGAACATTTTACTCTACAATTCCAGTTTATTTCAGAGTAACATACACATGGGGGGGGGCATTAAAATCATGCCCCACTTCTGCACAGGACCCGTTTTATGTTTTTTGTTTATTTATTTATTTTTTAATTTTATAGTATTTTGAATGTCAAACAGCAAATATCCAGTAATATTGTACTAACATGTACAGACGTTTGTTCTCTGTAGAGGATGTGTTCCCTCATTTTCACTCAGAGGGGCTCAAACTTTTGCTTACAACTGTGTGTTCTAAATTAATGGTTTCTGACAAGTCAGAAACATACAGAACTGCCAGTTTTTCTCTCTGTACACTACCATTCACATCTTAGAATCAAGGTTTTCAATAACAAAACTATGATGGCAGATAAATGTAGGAAATGACTAATGTACTTTTCCTATTTGACTTTTCAAGTTAATATAATCACAAATAATTGATCTAAAAAAAAATTATTTCCAAACTGCACTACATCATAAGTACTCCTAAATGTTGTTCTGATAAAGATACTGCAGCTGGACTCCACCTCATTTCTAATCTCATTCTAAGTGAACATCTGAAGTTGCTGGCAAAGTTCCTAATCAATAAACAGGAAGTTTACTAAATGCGTTACGTACTGACTGCCTCAGTGTTTCATGTCGCGCAAATGGCACACTTTTCTCATAAACCTGAGCCTGAAATAAACCCGAAGATAGGTTTCACAATCAAACAATCGCTGGTTACTTTGTAACTGTAATGAAACACTTTCATGTTTTAGAAAACACGTACGCTCTAAAACATGATTTACACACATCCACAAAAACACACAAGTTTAAAAGATCACTCTACTGTTTTCTTTCACATAAAACAACAGTGATTTAACTACCTTAATTATGTTTAAATATATTAAGCAAAATTCAATCTAAAAAAAGCTGAACACAAAAACTTGACATATTAGGTAAACATACCGAAATGCGATGTTTTCTCTCTTTACACTACCATTCAAACGTGTACAATCAAGGTTTTCAATAATATAAAACCACTACAATGTCAGAGAAAAACATTAAATGACTCATTTGCTAGTGCTCTTCAGCTTTAAGTTAATACAATTAAAGAAAAAATATCAGAAAAACAAACAAAAACAGTAAATATACATACAAAATATACAAAATAAAAATAAAGAAGTAAAGAAAGGAAATATTGGCGTGTCCAGAATAATCAATAGAGCTGTAAATGATGTATTAAGTATAAAAAATTAATATCCATAATGCCTTGGGTTTGAAAAGTAACAATTACCATCTCAAAGCAGATACAAGAATTTCCTACATTGATAATTTCAGCATTATTAATTAATTAATTAATATATATATAATTATTGGTGCACTTTGACCACAATTTCCATTTATTTGCTGACTCAAACAAAGCAAACCAGGACATGACATAACTTTTGAAAATTGAATGATGAAAAAGTATTAACAGGTAAAGCATTTCAAAGCTTTAAATTTATCACTGAATTCGGTTTCCAATGAGCTCCAGTTTTCAAACGAGATGTTTAAAACCTCAAGGACCAGCTTTTCAGAAAGAGTCTATCACTGCACTAAATTAGTCCAATAATAATGATTACTATCAACGTAAAAAAGTATTAATCGGTACTAGAAAGATTCATCCCAAGGTTTTCTCCAGGGCAAAATACTGACTACAACCCCATCTACTGGTAAACCATGTACCGTAGCGGATAAAGTCACTGTACATCATTTTTACTGTCCTGACATTCACAGCTTGCACATATGAGGCTCATGTGTGCTATTCAGTGTTAAATGAATAGAGACAGCTTCCAGTACCTGATATATCCTGAAAGGTATATAGCGGAAGCCACCCTCCTCGGTCGGGTACTCCATCAGTTTTCGGTTCATGGCCCAGAACTGGTCAAATTTATCTGCAGAGAAGAGAGAAGTGGTCTCTATATTTATGTATTTCACTTATAAACACAAACACAAACACACACACGCACTACACACATACAAGACTATTCTGCCATCTGATCTCAACCATGTGAGCTGACTGTAGTTATGCGAGCGAACCATAGATATCCACAGTTGTCCAGCTTCTACAATCATATGTCTACATCCCAATAATATATGCTTTTTTGTGATCACATCAAACTTCAGGTTGATCCAAACACACCTGTAGAGGGCAGCGGTGAGTAAGACTGGCCACCGTAGAGATGAGTGATATGGCACACGTGCACACACGATGAAAAACAGTTCCAGTGGTGCCACATTTAAAACATATACAGTCAAGAAGTGCTCTCGCAGACTGTGCAGCACCAAATATCATACTCAGAAATATCATACTCTGAAATACTATACTCTCCAATATGGTATCATACTCTGAAATATCATACTCTCAAAATACAGTATCATATTCTGAAATATCATACTCAGTCATACTATACTCTCCAATACGGTATCATACTCTGAAATATCATACTCTCAAATATCATCTCATATACTGCATCATACTCTGAAATATCATACTCTGAAATACTGTATCACAGTCTGAAATTTACTCTGAAATATGGCGTCATACTCTGAAATATCATACTCTGAAGTACTGTATCAGTGTGAAAAAGCATACTCTGAAACACTGCATCATACTCTGAAATATCAAACTCAAATATCACACTCTTTAATTAAACAGATGTTTGATATCTTTGAGAACTGACCACGTCCACGATATGCTGAGAAAGCAGACTGTGGCATTCTTTGATGTCATGTATCACAACATCAGGACATATACGGCCCTAGCATTAAACCAAACAGGCCAAATCTTGATACACGCAGTTCCACAGTGCTCTTTAAGAAGTAACCCCATATCCACAACTCTCTCAGAATACTGTACCGCTCATCATGATAATGATCAAACATTACTGTACTGGCCTCCTCTCCGTTTATCTGAGCTTGAACAGCTTCTGTCATCAGCCGGGAGCCGCCATGTATGGACAGCGAGGAAGCGAGACAGCTAATCAGCCAATCTGACCACTGCTACAGGTCTTTACTAGTTCTAGTTTCATACAATGACCAAAAACAAAGAGGAAGAAAAGACAAATAAATCAAATTTGTTTATCAAGAAGGAATTTCAGATTATGACTGCTTAATTGCCATACAAATAGAGCAACTTTCGAAAACAGTTAACACAAAATATCTCATATCAGTCTAAACATAAAGTGACGTGAGGTATTTTGCCGTTTACTTCTTTCACGCTCGAGTAAACTACAGTAATGGAAAACTCCACAGTGGAAAGCATCTGACCCAAATGTCAAAAAACTTTGGTTCTTATTTCTTGTAATACTCATCCTATTACTACTCCGCACACTGACACAAAACTTTTCGGTGTTAATTACTGGGCCATCAAATTCCATGACACCTCGACAGGCATCTTCAAAAACACTCGTCCTGTTTATCATTTCTGCACTTGTTAAACTGCCAAGGTTGGTTAGTGTAGGAAGTGGATCAGCTAAAAGGCGCTGCTCTGAGATTTCTGTGGCGAGATCACGGTTGCAGAATTCTCAGCTTCACAAAAGGTGTCATGATTCAGGGCTAAGAACTGTTACTTTCTCTCACTCCTTTGGTTACCCCCACCCCAATTGACCCAATCTACGCCCTTAGAGGAACGCAAGGTGACCACAGCTTGTTTTTTCTGCCTCGCTGTCTGTTATGAAGACAGTTGGATTCTGAAACTCAGTATTCAAACCTCTCGCTCGTCTTCTCTCCACAGCTTTTCATTTTCACCTTTAATTAGAAACTCAAGCTCTTCTGTTTTCTCGCAGGCGTCTTGCTTCACCTGCCTCACTCTCACATTTGAGTTTCAGCTGCGCACGCCTTCTGGTTTCCTTGTTTCACTCTTAAAAACATTCTCTGCACTAAAGAGAACTGCTTGTGAGAGTACAACCTCAGCACATTTATCAGCTGTGCTAATAATCATGTTCACACACTCATCCCAAACTTTGAGGTGAGCCAGGATCACAATTTTCTACATATATTTCCTACATATTTGTATATTATGCCGCCATGTCTGCTAACGCAACATACAGCATGGAGTTGTAGTGGTTCCTAATGATGCCCTGTGATAATCCATCCCATGTAGCTTGAATATTCTCACACAGTTCCTACAGATGGTGCGGTAGGCGTGGAGGTGGAGTGACACCAGGCCTGACGTGTGACAACAAACCGTTCATCTTGGTGCTGACCACGGTGCCTCCACACACAGATTCGTTGGTTGTCTCCACCAAGACAAAAGCGGGACTCGTCACTGAAGATGACCCGCTGCCGTTCTGAGTCACTCCATGACAGTCTGGCACGACACCATTGCAGTCTTTGGTGACATTGACGTGGTCTTAAGGGCCTGCGTGCATGTAGTCCTGCGTCATGCAGCCATCTGCCAATGGTGCTGGATGACTCATGGAGGGCATCACTGAATGTCTGTAATCGTGGCTGTTGGGTCAGTCAGGGACAGAGATAAGGCCCATCCCTGCTTACGTCACAGGCACGGTTGAGGGTAAAACTTGAATCATCACACGTCTCACAATATCAAACCTACCCCCCAAATTTCATTCCTGTCAGTTGACTCTTTCTGGGTGCAGCTACTTGTGCAGGTATTCTTTCGATGATGAGTGTACACACATATGTATACACACAGACACACACCCTTTGATGAGCAACTTCAAGATTTCTGCATAATTATATTATGAAGATGCAAACAAAGAAATTCAAAGTGGTCTGATATGAAATGCCCTGTTCTGGACAACTGGTGGTGTTGGGAACCACATATCCGAAACGTGTCATGCCTCTACAAGCTGGGTACACTGCCTGATGCCTGAGAGGTCTACAATGGTTCAGACCTGAAACGTCCTGTTTCTTAAATCTGTTCATGGTGAGTACATGAAAACCACCAATGAAAACAGATTTTCCACTATTTTACCGTTAGCAGTATTACATTAATACACCCAGGAGACGGGTGTAGGCTCACTGCTGGTTTCGGAAATGACACGGCTATAACAGCGTCGTAGACCCCTGGTCTGAGTCAGCAAGTCCCTCTAGAATGGAGCATTTCACATCAAACCACTCTGAATGATGTTGTTTACATCTCAATGAATTATGCAGAAATTGAAAAATCAGCAGAATTCTCTTTCACATACTCACAACAGATGGTTTCGCTGAGCTGCGTAGGTAAGGAATACTGAAGAGCATGAAACACTAGGACTTCGCTGGTCACCGTGTGATCGGAAATACACTGGCTATATGTGCGTTGTAGACATTTTGATGCCTGGTTCCCATCAACACCACCACCACTGTGAGGACATCTGAAGAGGTAGGCTCTTCTACACCAAACCTTTTCACAACAAACCACTTTGTACATTAACTAATAAATAAGTTAACTAATTAAGTAAGTACTGATATTCTATACATCATCGGGCCTAATAAAAAATTTATATCTCCATTTTTGGTTGAGTTTTACTTTCATGAATCATTTGAACACAGCAGCTGCTGTTCACACTGTGGTGATGAATGAATGGACCAACAGAAATGACCCAGAATTGCTTGGAAAGACGTCTGGTTCCATTAACTTCCATTAAAATGAATTACTCCCCTGTAAAGTTGCCATTTTGGAGATACTTGTCCTTCCCTGGACAACGACCATATTTTGGCTTGTCACTGTGGCTTGTTTTGATTTGTTCGGTTACCTTCCTCAAAACTGAAACCCAAGTTAGCCTTACACAATGCAGTTCTACAAGAAATGGACATTGTGGTGCGACACCAACGCCTGAGTGATTCCCGGCAGTCAGCTGACTGCACTTAAGTCTGGTGACTTACCATTCTGCAGGCCCATCCACAACTGCTTGTGATCCTTCTTCTGCATGTCGTTGATGACTTGGCCTTTGTGCTTAAGTGCATCTGCTTCTTTAATGCTGGACATGAAATGGGCCTCTATCACTGAGCTAGAAGGGCAGTGGAGTAAATCTCTATCAGGAAAGTCCTGGAAAGGAAAGCACATATTACTGTGGTGGCCACAGATGAAGCACGTGACGGTCAGCAAATTACAAGTAGTCCATGTACCTTAAAGTGCACAGTGACACTCCAGGGGAGAGCAGTGTTTGAGGCATGTAGGTCAAACAACACTCCGATTGGGTAATGCCTTAAAGAGTGAAACAAACAGCATTTAGAATGACGATTGACTATTACAGTATCAGAGAGGCTCTCCAGGCCGTAAGCCTTAGCCTGCACTGCCACCTAGTGGTAGATCTGTGGAACAGTGCTTGACTGTCAGAGCTAGAAACATTGCAAGCATGTCTGCATTTCACTGAAGGCTTGCTGAGGATGACGAGGTATACCACAACTCTGGAACTTGAAGCATCATGGACTGTGATGGAAACCAAACACCTCTGCAGCCCACTGTAACCATTTAGCACTTTAGCTACAGACCCTACCTGCTATTGTCACAGTAGGCATTTCTTCAGTAGGCCTGCACCTATCAACTATTTTCATTTTCAAATACTGCATTGAATATGATCTCAAACACTGTGTAAGAGTAGGGAAAGCTATGGGCAAAATCAAAGCAATTTTTATACAGAACAATGCATTACTTTCCTAAACACAAAACAGCTGAAGCACTGTCAAATCACCATTATATTTTTGAGTGTTTGTGATCTCAGTTATAGGACATGTACATCACTGACATTCATGTACATTCAGTGAGCAACTGCTTCACTGAACAAATAAACTGATCAGCTAGCCAACCAATCAGCACTCAGTAGCAGTAATGGCAACCAATCAGCACTCAGTAGCAGTAATGGCAACCTACCAGTGCTCAGCAGCAGGAATGCCAACCAATCAGCACTCAGTAGCAGTAATGGTAACCAGAAAGTGCTCAGTAGCAGTAATGCCAATCAATCAGCACTCAGTAGCAGTAATAGTAACCAGAAAGTGCTCAGTAGCAGTAATGCCAACCAATCAGCTCTCAGCAGCAGGAATGCCAACCAATCAGCACTCAGTAGCAGTAATGGTAACCAGAAAGTGCTCAGTAGCAGGAATGCCAACCAATCAGCACTCAGTAGCAGTAATGGTAACCAGAAAGTGCTCAGTAGCAGTAATGCCAACCAATCAGCTCTCAGTAGCAGTAATGGCAACCAATCAGCACTCAGTAGCAGGAATGGCAACCCATCAGTGCTCAGCAGCAGGAATGCCAACCCATCAGCACTCAGTAGTAGTAATGCCAACCAATCAGTGCGCAGTATCAGTACTTCAGTGAAATATTTCTATCTTCCAAAATTAAAGGAAGCTTCGGGACAAGCGGTTAGAAATGAGTTGAACTGTTCATCCACAGCCCTTCATTGAGGACTCGCTCAGGGGCGCCCTCTAATGTGGAGAAATGGGAAGCAGCTAGGCCCCCCTTAAACCAGCTCTGGCATTATGACCGCACTGGGATCACCCCTATAGCGACTGACATGATGCCGCACATGTGACGTAAGCAAGGATGGGCGTTATCGCTGTACCTGACTGACTACATAAGGTAAAAAAAAATACAACTACAAAAAAAAAAAAAACTACTCACCATTTAAGAGGTGTCCCTTCATATTCAAACCACATCTCCTCCACATCCTCTGCCTTCACGACTCTCAGAAAGTGCTTCTTGACCTTGTCAGTTACTAGCGTCAGATAACTGACCCTGGGAAGGAGGAGCTGAAGGAAGGAAACCAATATGTCATTTCACACAGACAAATCTGAAACAGTAACAAGCATTACTTCCCACAGCCGCCACAAACTGCACCCCAAAATGCAAACATGACTACTGATTAATAAGAGGGAGCACTGACAAGTCAACTCATTTGCATACCATGAATCATTTGATTTATCACTAAAAGGCTCACATGCAGTAATTAAATTCTTCCCCAGATGTCAGTTTGATCTGTCTATTTACCAAAACGTCCATAATTCATCTTCACATGTCTCTTTTGCAACCCATATTTATTCCTTAGAATTAATCAGGCTGTTTTTGTTGTATGTAAATGAGCTCTGTTCTGATTGGCGGTACTGAGAGTATTGTGAGCTGGACAGAAGTTCAGACTGAGACACGTCTTATATCTTCAACATTAATGAGTGAGGCTAAAAAAAGCCAAATAGGCAGATCTATGTAAATGTCCTGGATTCTGTGATGTCACAAAAACAATACACAGGCCGGCTCTTTTTGTGCAGCTTACCTACCACCTACGAACCAAACAGACTGGAGGACCAATGGCATATACTGGAACTTTGTACACACAGCTCTGGAAAAATTTAAGGGCCTACCTGAAAATGATCAGTTTCTCTAGTTGTACAGTTTCTGGGTTTGTGTCGGACCAAACACACGTCTCCCAAATTCCAGATCAAATATTGTATTTTAGATCTGTTTATTTAGAAAATCACTAATGACGCCTGTTTTTTAACCATGCCCGTTGTGCACTTCACCCCAGCCACCAGCTCGCCAGTCTTTCTGGAGGTCACTTGAGGTCATCTTACGGTGGTTAAGTGACACTGGAATGAGGTGGCGCTCATCACGGTCAGTAGAGAGTGGTTTTGGCCCTCTGTCAGTCTGTAGCTGTGTTGTCCTGTGTGTTTGCTGCTTGACCTTGTTCTTATGAACCAGACGCTCACTGTATCTGCCAGTAAAGCTAGAACCCAACCTTCTGTTCCTCACTGAGAACCTGCTGTACATGTGGAGATGCTGATTTAAGAAGAAACTGGAGTGGTCTCTTATTTATTCCCAGAGCTGTATAATACGTTCAATTTAAATATCCAGGATACGGGTCCTTTAAAAATGAGCATGCTTGTTTGATATTTGTAGGGTTCTCACATAAAATGGTTCCACCTCCCTCTCTGTGACCTCGTCTGGGTACAGCGTGAAGCACGTTGGTATCCGCCCGAACCAAACATCTCGCAGTACATCCTTGTCATCTGCCATTATCTCGGTCCTCCAGGTGACACATATGACACTTCCAGTTTTCACACTGTTGAAGAAAAAAAAAACAGGCTGGTGTGTGAGGAACATTAAAACAGTCATCTAGAACACAGAGCACCTTTTCTGGCTGAATTCTATTAAACCATAAGGTCTAGGCTTTAACGACCAAGCTACCGAGCTGGATAGTAACATGATAAGGTGTCTTCTGTAACATCACAACATGCTTTACTGGGAATACTGGGAATATACTGTGAATATGGCCAGAACACTAAATGACTGTGTGTTTCAGGTCAAACAGAGCATCTTCAGACCTGGTTAACTGGAACTGCAGTGTAGCATGAGAAACAATAATGGTACAAAAACACTGATAATATTTTTTCAGCCCAAATATGCTCACACTCAATATTCCTTCAACCTAGCCAATCCTGAGAGCTGCGATGTGAAACATTAGAGCCATATTTAACGAGTTAAAGAATGCTGCAGCCCTGTGTGAGGCACCTTTGATACAGGACCCTGCAGTTCCTTGTACAAACGCTAGATGGCGATCTGGACCTTTTGGCTTTGGACTAAGGGTCTGAAAATGCATCACGTATGCTCACAGAAGACATGGGCTGCGTCCGAAACGGCATACTTAAGCAGTACGTACTGTATTGGATCTAGTACATACCGCTCAGCCGTTAAAGAAGTACGTACTGTTAGTATGCGAGTGCGCGGTATGCACACGTCCTCAGACGCACTACATCCGCCATCTTACCTGTGCCGTTAGACCCGGATCACCGCTGACGTCGCGTAATGGCAGCAAACCCCATTCTTTAAAAGGCAAAAGTCGGCAAAATCTTTACCAACTGTTAACGACAGTAGCGTTCGTTGTGGTTAGTTTTGGCCATGAACACTTCCACATGGAGGCAGCAGCGAGCAGGAGGTCGCAGAAAACGCATGCTGAGGAGTTTATTCATTTGTAAACAGCCGGCTCCCCGCTTCTGCCATTTTTTTCCCCGCTTCGAACTGTTCTGTAGCTCCCGTGGAATCATGGGATAATCATGCTGTGGTTACTTCAAAATCTCTCCCGGTGTAGAACGTCATCCGGGGACTTCTCACATACCGTTTTATGAACACTACGTAATCGGACATACTAACCGTTCTCGCATACTGCTTTCACATACTGTATAGTATGGAAGTACGCCATTTCAGACGCAGCCATGGCTACTAATATTCCTCATGGGGGAAGCAAAGTAAAGACTCTGACCACATGATACAACACTTCGGGTACATCACTCAACCCAGTACAATCAGTATCAAGAGACAGCAGAACCAGCGAAGACCACCGATGCTGGGTTCGCTATGTGCGACAGATGGACGACTTTAAACCAGCTATTTCATATCCAGTTTTCATGAAGCTGCAAAGGAAAAATATGCCATTATTGACCACAGAGGTGGTCGGAAGCAATGGAGGCCAAACATCTCGTTGCTGAAACCAGTAAACTAGTCAACCTCAAAAAGAGTCCAAACTGCTGAAGCTCTACTCTGATAGTCATTTGTTTTTGTCAGTAGTGCTGTATGATACGTGGCTTCATGCTGTTGCTGGTCGTGTACCACTATGAGGTGCGGAATGACGTGTCGGTACAGAACCATTTTACAAAAAGCCTTTATATATATATATATCGTCGCTGTCCAAAGAAAAACAAGTATCTCCAAAATGGTAACTTCACAGGAGAGGGTAAAAACCTCATCTGACTGGAATGTAAGTCAATGGAACCAGACGTCTTTCCAAGCAGTTTTGGGCCATTTCTGTTGGTTCATTCATCATCAGATTTTCACACAGTGTAAACAGCAGCTCATGTGATCAAACGATGCATAAAAGTGAAAATCGACAAAAATGGAGATACATGTTTTTCATTGGGCAGCGACGATATACAACACATCCTCCATCAATCTGAAGAACCATTTTACCACGCAAAGAACCAACTAAGCATGCAAACAATTCCACATAGAGCCCATGGTTCTAAACAGAACCATCGCCTTCACTAAAGAACCATCCACTTAAATGTGATACAGACGGCGTCACTGCCTTGGCTGTTGTCCAGACCTAACACTACAGAGCCCCTAAGGCGACATGCTGAATATGTATCAATAAGGTTTCGGCCACAAATGAAAAGGGAACTCTCTTTGCTGTTATGCCTGCCTAATAAAATGATTGACACGTCAACGAAAGCACTCAGAGTGGAACCCTCCATTCTAGACAATCCTGAGTCAGAACTGTTCACAGTAGTGCTAAGGGGGACCTCAATCTCACTCACAGAAAGTTATTGCATGAAATGGTTATGAATATGCTGCCTGATGTCCGACACACGGTGACGTTAGATTTTTTTTTTTTTTGGCTTTAAAACATATTTTAATATTTTAACCAATTTATTTCAATCCAGTCACAGACTATTTCCCCAACGTCACATATAAAAGCTCAGAAGGCCTCTGTAGGATCACTGATGGTTCTGGATGGAAAAATAAAATCACTGCATTTGTGTTGCAGTCATGGTGACGCCTGGTTCCCATCGCCACCACTATTAGGAATCTGTAAGCTTCTTTAAAATGAACCGCTGCACATCAAACCACTCTGAACAATGCTTTACACTTCAAACACTGAATTATTAACAATTTTTAAAAAACGGTGGAATCCCACTTTACTATTCTGAGGCCACCAGTTAAGAGGAGCTTGAATGGTGGCCTCAATATAATAATTAACGGCCATTATTTAAAAAATGGCCACCATGAGACCTTAGAGCTTCCGGGGCTCCGTGTGACACTCTTGCTCTTGAGCACAAAGTCTCACAATGGCTTTAACAGAGGTTATACTTTAGACACTAGTCTGGGAGAACACTTAAATTACTACCTAGACTACTACCTACCATGCTTCATGACTTTCACATACACAGTCCAGTCACATTATTATGACCACCAGCAAATACCCTGAGTAAACGCCGTGTGCAGCACAGACAGCAGCTAGACAGACTAGGCGTGACTCAGTAAGGTCCTGGTAGGTTGTCACAGGTATCTGGAGCCATGCTGACTGCAGTGCATCCCGCAGCTGCTGGAGGGTGCATAAGGGATGATCCATAGAGTGAACACGGTGATGAAGGTGGTCCCACAGATGCTCAACTGGGCTCAAGTCTGGGGAATTAGGGGGGGCAGGGTAGTACTTTGAAGTCTTGGTCATCCTCTTCCAATCAAAGTCGGACATTTCTAGCCTTGTGACACGTCGCATTGTCTTGCTGGAAGATCCCTTACGTGATCTGCAAGGATGGATTCATACCCAAATCGGGTTGAGAGTGCCTTCCACATGGATGGGCGGTCCAGAGAATCCCAAGAAAACATTGCCCACACCATAACGCTGCCGCCACCACCAGCTTGTGTACTCCCACAAGTAGGAAGTGGTTATAATCATGTGACTGGACTGTGTAATTACATATTTCACTTTCTTATTATAAACTTCTACTACCTCACAGTATCACTGATCTGTGTTCCATTGCCTTGACCCTCAGGACATGCTCTAATAAACCAGAGGAGGCTGAATTTACAACAAGTTTCTTGTAAACAGGTAGCTAGCCAAATTCTACATAGCAAATAGCTAACTAACTAGCTAGCTAACTAGGTTAAAGTTAGCTCGCTTGGCAGTACAGCGGGCTTAAACTAAACTATACTTTAAAATATAAACTATTCTAAGTATAACTCTGCTAACTAACCCGTTACTTAGACAGCACAAAACGGTTAGTCCGACACTATATGTTTAATAGCAAGCTAGGTAGCGTAGCTAGCTGTTTAGCTAGCTAGCTAACAAGCTAACGCTAGCGCGCAACGGCCATACTACAATATTCTCAGTACATATTCAGTTTCTTTCGTCACAAACCCTCAATGAAGTTTCCAACTCGACGTTTCTCAGCTCCAAAGAGCAACAGGACTTCTCAACAAACAAGTGAGAGCACTTAAAGAAGCTAGCTAGTTAGTTAGTTAGCTCGCTAACGCTAGCCGTAAAGAAATCAGGGCAGAGAGATGGGCAGAGAGATAGACAGAGAGATTCACAGGGCTGTTGATTCTAAGCTTCATACCTCCTCCACTCGTTCACTCCTGAATCTCCTCCTGTTCTTCTCAGGGCTCCTCACTCGCTCTTTCACTCACAGGCTGAGAAACCATCCGACCAAGTTAAAGACTTTAACAGAGAATTTAAAATATCCGCGTTTTAGAAGATAAAGGAGTCACATGTCAGAGGAGCACACAGTCAGCGCTAAGCAGGTGTAGAGAGCTGAGAGAGGGCAACTCCAGCCAGGGTATAAACCTACACAGTTACTGTGTTTAACTACGATTTCGTTTCATTTCCATCTTCTTCATATGCTTCTTCCTGTCATTCCTCTCCTGCGTCTTCTTCACCACCACAGTTTAGTTTCGGTTTGGTTGGCCACAGCGCCCTCTAGGCACTACAGGTTGCTATTACCACTGCTACCCACGTGACCTTTGTGTATTGAAATGCCAGATTTCATAGCTACATATAAATGGAACGGAAAAATAAAATAACAACCCCAAATGATAAAATTAACAAAAAGTTATTTTTTAATATTAATATATATAATAAAATATATATAAATATATTAATTAATATATTTTATTTTATTTTTAAATTTTTGCACTGTAAATTAAGCGTTGTTTGATACGAAATGCTGGAGAAAATCAGTCTACTTAGTCAGAATGGCTCCCAGTGGTGGTATTAGGAACCAGACGTCTGAAAACTTTAAAGGTGAAAAATGCACATAAATAACCTCAGTCCTCCACATAAATAAACTCCGCCCTATACATAAGTAAACTCAGTCCTCATACTCTTTAGTTAGCTATGCTAGTTACTTGGAGCTAATGCTAGGACCTAACCTTACCTATACTAGCTACTGGCTTTCTATCTGGACGTCAACACACGGTAGATTAAAGTGAAACTCTCAGTTTAAGATGATCTACTTCAACTGGCAAACACGGATACAATCACACAGCATGGCTGCTACGTACAGGCTGCTGTTGGGGTTGTAATCAGTGTGCTAAATATCTGCTGGTATTCAGGGGGATCGCATATTGGCTTGCCAATCCAGCTTTAGCTTTAGCCTGCCATTAGCTGGTTGCTAGTTCTTGCCATAGTGGCTCTGATAGCTGCAATGGCTCAAAATGTTTGGTTTAAACGCTCTTCTTCTGGAAATGCTCTTTTCTAGTTTGGTAGGCCTTCCACACATGAACTGAGATCTTACACGTCATATCCGTTTTAGAAATTCTCTCAAATTTCCACCAAATTGTTTTCAGATTTCCAAATAAACTATGGAATATTGTAGTGTTGTCCAGAGGTACTGTACAAGCTGTAGCATTCAAGGTGGAACAGAACACTAGATTTAGATGAACATCAGCCACGCCCACTGACAGTTTGGTTTCTTGGGAAGCATTCTTCGGTACCTTTAAATTACCCCGATATGTCAGTTGGCCCAAGACTTCCCTCATTTTCTTGCACACTTCTCTATGTCATTGAGAGGTGGAGGTGGAGAGGGTTTAGAGGAGCGCTCCCTTCTGCTTGAACCTGTTTGTTTTCTAGAAAGAGTTTCAATATTTTAGGATTTGTCATAGTTTAAAATGAGTAAATGATTTGTTTGTTTGACTAGTGGGAAGTACAGCTCGAGAAAAATTTAAAAGACCACCTGAAAATGATCAGTTCCTCTAGTTGTACAGTTTCTGGGTTTGTGTTGGACCAAAATGAGCAGTTCTGTTT
>CM067493.1:25016622-25069015 GCA_034552555.1 Semaprochilodus insignis
TATATATATATATAAATGACATTTCTTTTAAAGTGGGAGAAATGTTGGAATTGTTGATATATGGAATATTGTTTATCAAGAATATATATATACCTTGTAAGTCAGTTTTGTATTTTTAAAATATATTTTTCAGAAATTATTTCAGTTAGAATTCTTTTTTTATTATTATAACATTTCTTTTTTCTGGTCATTTCAAAGGTCTCTTCACAGTGAGGAAGACATCCTTAAAAGACACAGACTGAATCTGAAGGCAACAAGTCAGTATGTGTTTAATGAAACAGCAAAGCAAGGAAATCCCACCGTCCTTAAGAACATCTACACAGAGCTCTACATCACAGAAGGTGAAAGTGGAGAAGTCAGTGGAAACCACGAGGTTAGACTGATTGAGAAAAGGTCTTTGCAGCCAAGGAAAAATGATAAGCCCATCAAGTGCAATGAAATTTTCAAAACCATGCCAGATCAACAGCACGAACAGCTCAGAACTGTCATGACTAAGGGAGTTGCTGGCATTGGGAAAACGGTCTCTGTGCAGAAATTCATACTGGATTGGGCTGAAGGAGTAGCCAATCAGGATATCCAATTTATTTTTCCTCTTCCTTTTCGGGAGCTCAATTTGATGATGGGGAGGAAGCTCAGTCTGTTGGACCTCCTCCATCATTTTTTTACGGAGATAACAGGCTTGAACGAAATCAGCAGCTACAAAGTCTTGTTCATCTTTGATGGCCTGGATGAGTGTCGACTTCCTCTAAATTTCAGAAGAAGACAGAGATGTTGTGATGTAACAAAGTCTACCTCGGTTGACGTATTGCTTACAAACCTCTTCAGGGGTAATCTGCTACCATCTGCCCTTGTCTGGATAACCTCCAGGCCTGCAGCAGCCAATCTGATACCTCCAGTATTCGTTGACCGGGTGACTGAAGTACGAGGATTCAATGACCCACAGAAGGAAGAGTACTTCCATAAGAGAATCAGTAGCCAGAGTCTTGCAAACCGAATCATCACACACATCAAGGCATCAAGAAGCCTCTATGTAATGTGCCACATACCAGTGTTCTGTTGGCTTTCAGCCACTGTTTTGGAAAGTATGCTGTGTCAAGAAGACAACAAAGAGACCCCTAACACACTAACTCAAATGTACACGCGCTTTCTGATTATTCAGACACGCATCCAAAATGCAAAGTATTTGAAAACAAAAGAACGAGATGAAGAAATGGTTTTAAAATTAGGCAAACTGGCTTTTCAGCAGCTGTGCAAGGGCAACTTGATCTTTTACGAAGCTGACATGAAGAAATGTGGAATTAATGTCAGAGAAGCATCAGTGTACTCTGGAGTGTTCACCCAGATCTTTCGAGAGGAGTTTGGGTTAACCCAAAGAAAGGTGTTCAGCTTTGTGCATTTAAGCATTCAGGAACATCTTGCAGCTGTATATGTGTTTTTCTGTTTCACCAAGCCAGACCGAATGTCTGGTCCAGACCCTGAACTTCAGCAGTTCATGAAAGCTTCATCGGTTCATGAATTGCACAAGACTGCTGTGGATATGGCTTTAAAGAGTGAGAATGGTCACCTCGATCTTTTCCTCCGCTTCCTTCTTGGCCTCTCTTTGGAGTCCAGTCAGACTCTCTTGCAAGGTCTTCTTACACAGTCAAGTTGCAACTCATGGAGTAGTGAAAAGACTGTCCACTACCTCAAAGAGAAGATCAGAGAGGATCCCATCTCTGACCGAAGAATCAATTTGCTCTACTGTCTAGTAGAACTGAATCATCATTCCATTGTCGAGAAACTGGAAAGCAGCTCAGGAACGCTGTCTGTCATCATGTTGTTACCCGGAAAATGGTCAACTCTCACTTTTGAGTTCCACACAATGGAAGAAAAGTTGGACGGCTTTGATTTGAAGAAATACATACGTACACCAGTGAATGATTTGAAAGACATTCTTAGTCCAGATGAGGTCCTAAGGAGGCTACTTCCAGCTGCCAAAACAGCCAGCTCAGCAAAGTAAGTATGAAGTATGAAATTGCCAGTTTTGAAGCCGAACCTTTGCCTTTCATCTTTGTTCACAAGCTGTTGTAAACTATTCCTTTTCTTGTCCAATATCCCAATACTTTTGAGCATATATAGAAATGATTACAGGATGAATAAAAACATGTACTTGTCTTTCCATTAAGGTTGAAGAATTGCAGTCTCACAGAGAAAGGGTGTGAAGCACTTGCTTCTGCTTTCAGTGCTAACCAATTAAAACTCATTGAGTTGAACCTCAGAGAGAACAGGTTGAAGGATTCAGGAATGGAGGCGCTTTGTGTCGGACTGGCAAGTCCACACTGCAAACTGGAGATACTGGAGTAAGTATTTTAATTAAATGTAGAAAACAGTTATGAATATTTAAGAATGTTTTTAATTTACATTTTTAGTATTTTGTTTATATTTTCTGTACTTTTTGTATATATAGATCTTATTTATTATTTGTATATTTCCAGACATTTCTGTTCTTTCCTCTATGCTGCTGTAACATTGTAAATTTCCCCATTGTGGGATTAATAAAGGATTATCTTATCTTATCTTATCTTCCTTAGGCTGCGGTACTGTGATCTTAGAGAGGAAAGTTGTGAAGCTCTCGCCTCAGTTCTCAGCTCAAATTCCTCCAATCTGAAAGAGCTGAATCTGAGAGACAACAAGCACATGCTGGATTTAGGAGTAGGAAAGCTGTGTAAAGGACTGCAGAGTGAACACTGTAAACTGGAGAAGCTGCTGTGAGTATTCAAGTCCACAAAGAAACAGGGTAAAACCACATTTGAGTAAAGAGATGGTGTGTTTGTCTGTGCACTTGTCTGAACACATTCCCCTTTTTCTGGAATAGATCTCCAACTATGTTTTAAAATTCTTTGGATCTGCATGCAGCACACATGAAGAATGCCTGCAGAATCAAGTCCTGCCGGAGTTAATTACTATGCATTATTGAAGCACTATTGTGGCTTTACTTTCTAGTGATGAAGTAACTGTACTGCATCACTTTAGTTATAGACGCTAGCATTGCTTCGAGGGAGATGAAAATTGGGCCAGACACCCATTTTTGATCAATTTTCTAGCACTTGCTACCCTAAATGTTCATGATGAATATTTTGGGGCCAATAAAATATTCTCCTGTTAGACCATGCCACAAACTCCACTAGTTCAGGCTTAGCCCAGCTATACAAGAACCTCTAAAGATGCCCATGACCTAAGAAACCTTGAGTCTCTCCCTCTGGTGTGCACTTTGGATTTGTATATAATCCACATTATGCTATTTATCAGTAAATGTAGTAGTTATATACTACTATTGCTCCAAATCATAATAATAATAATCTACTTGTCTAGCTGCTAGCACACATGCCAATAATAGCATTACAGCTTCTGAGTTAGCTAACATTACACTGTCTAACATTACACTTTACAAAGTGCTTATTGTAAAAAAATGACACATCAAAATAATATTCCACTTAACTTTTAATATAATACGTTAATCTTACAGGTTGACTCACTGGACATTAATTACCCTTTTAAATGCACCCTAAACTTGATGTAAATCATTTATAAATCTGTATGATGTTGTGAAACACTGACCTTTTATAGAAATGGAAACACAGCGAGTCACTCCAAGGCTCAAAATGACTTTACAGCCAGTCAATTTGTTCATTGTTTTTGTTCCCGCAGACTGTCCGGGTGCCTGCTCTCTGAGAAAAGCTGTGAAGCTCTGGCATCAGTTCTTAGCTTCAGGTCCTCTAGGCTGAGAGAGTTGGAGCTGAGCCACAATAGCATACAAGATTCAGGGGTGGAACTACTCTCTGCTGGGTTGCAGAGTCCTCACTGTAAACTTGAAAACCTATTGTGAGTATTACACCTGCATTTGGCGGCAATCATCATGAGCCGAGATTGACATTTCCCATATAGATAATCAATATCATGTTACATTTTACCAGAGTCACAGCCATGCCATAGCTGGACAAAAACACAGTATCTGGAAACATCCAACTACCCACCAGTACTCCATCCTTGCGGTCTCCCTAAATATGCATGCCTACTTTACCATATCATCATGACATTTCACACACACTGCTTCCTTGAAAGTGCCTGTTTATCATGAAGCTACTCCATACTTACAGCTTCATTTACACTGGTCTCCTCCTGCCCCCGCCCCATCAGCCTTCATGCCTCACCTCTCCCCTGCCTGGGAGTGCAACCGCCTCTCCTTCTATTTCCACCTGTTGGGTACTGTTGATGGTGAAGTTGCAACAAACATTTTCAGGGTAGTGGCCCGATAACAAGCTTGTTCACTCTCACTCGACCTAATGAAAATGCAGCAATACCAACATCTGATACCATGTAGCAGCTTGTACCATGTAGCATAGGCTGAGTGTACATTACCACACAAATGAACAAATGACTCAGGCTGACGGTGAACGAGGGTTTGCTCTCTGTCAGAAACAAAACACTGGGCGCGACGCGTGCTGAGCCAAAGTACCGAGAGCTTTTAATAACAGAACAGAAGCTCGGCGGAGCATCAAAGATCGATACAGCAGGACACGGGGGCAAAACCAGGTCATAAACCAATGGACAGAGCAAGGGTCGAAAACCGGGGAGGCAGTCAGAGAAAGGCAGACAGAACAGAAGGAGAGAGCTGAGTCGGGAATCAGGGTGAGTAGAAACAGGTTCGAGAGCCAGAGATCAGATGACAGAACACAAGCCGATGAGGGACAAGCTAAAAGGGGAGGTCAGAGAGAAAAAGAGGTCGATAACAAAGAGACTGGAGAATAGATTCGAAACGCTCAGGGAAATTGGCAAAACTTTGCGATGTGTGAGATTGTGTGTGTGTGTGTGTGTGTGTTATATACTCCTGTACCAGCTGGCCGCAATCAGTAGACTGGCGAGCTGGATCGAGGGGGATAGGCGGAGCGTGAGCATGTGGGTGTGACGTCATTGGACGGTGCGCTTTGGGAACTGGAGTCCGGAGGAACGGAGGCAGGCAGGCCCGCAGGCGTGACACTCTCTTTTCACCTTGGCTAATCCCTCCAGGAATACACTATGCAATCTATCCCATTTTAAACACACATACTGACACATGTGTTAATAAAAAAATAATAAAAAGGCAAAAAAGTTTGTTTTCTACAGAAGTCTATATATGCTGATGTTACTCTATTTGCCGGAATAGAATGACGAGGGAAAAACTTTAATACAGTGACGTTTTAAAACTGTCTTCGTAAAATAGGCTGTAGCCTCTACCATGTTTACATCACGCTACCTCCTTTTAGTTCCTTTTAACTGAGTTTCAGGGAACATGTGGTTACACTGGATCATAATCATGTGACTCAGCTGTACGTAAATCGAAGGCTTTGTCCATAGAGGATCTGTTCAAATAAGCAGTGTGAGTCACCAAAGAAAAAGATCTCGAAACTTGTACAGTGTATGTCTAACTTTAGAGGGCAGTCCACTACAGCTCCACCAGCCAAACAAAAGAATCCAAAATGTAAAACTCAACAAGTGAGCTCTTTGGATGTTTTGGTTTCTTGCTGGTTTTGGGTTTTTGGTTTTTAAGGTAACTAATGTAGCATAGCTAGTGTGGCGGTAGCCTGGGGACCGGCTGTGAGTCTCTTAAGATTATTGTAGTCTGTGTCTGTAGATCGGGTTCTCTCTATAACAATGGAACTCTCTAACTCTCTAAGAAAGGCCTTTCTTACCATGCTGCTCCTCTGGTTTGACACACCCAAATTAATGAATACATTTTAAAGAACATTGCACTAACGTACACTAACAACTACTTAATTCTAAGTGGCCTATTCGTTATAGTATAATAATCATCATCAGGTATTCAATAAATGTACTCATACTTTGAAAAACATGTCACTGATGCATCCTTAGTTGAAATCAGATATACTAATAAAACCTTGTGATACTGCACCAGAAAAGGTCACTAGAAATCCGGGTCAAAATACCACACATATTTGCACAAAATTGTGTTCAGACAGCTCACAAGGCTCTGAAAGTCCAAATGTCTTTTGTCATTCCAGTGCTTTTCAAGTGACTGATCCTTAATGATCTCTCAACAGTGTACATGTATTTGTTTTTTAGCCTGGTCACTTTGACTGATGATGATGTTGTTGTTGTTGTTGTATGAATACACTCAGATATACATTTTTTCACAGACTGTGCCGTTGTAAACTCACAGAAAAAAGCTGTGCAGCTCTCGCTTCAGCTCTGCACTTAAACCCTACCAGACTGAGGGAACTTCACCTAAATGGTAATAAACTGCAGAACTCTGGGATGGCGGTGCTGATTGCTGTGAAGAAGAATCCACACTATAAACTCGACAAGCTTATGTAAGTTACTCATGAAAAAAAGTACATATATATATATACTTGTACATACATGTAGTTGTACATATATATATATATAGTTCTATTTTGCCTCAGAACAACTTGCATGTACAACCCTGGCTTTGAATGGAGCATCTTTTTTTTACATCTCAAGTAAATTATGCAGAATGTTTGACAAATAAAGGGAATTCGCCTTTAATTGCTGCTTACATATGCAATATAGAACAAAGATACAGTACGCAAAATGTAAATTCACTCATATCCCTGGTTTTTACTCTAATTACTAATGCATTTTTCTTTTTTCTTACATCTTGCCTTGCAGTTGGTAGTGCCCGTTGCTCACGACTATTCCAGTACAGTGTCAGAAAGAAGCTCCTGAAAAGTCTTAAAGGGATCGTTCTGTCAAATGTCTAATTTACTTTAAATGCAGGAATATATCAAGCTTATTACAGGAACCTTTCACTTATCATGACTTTCACTTATTTATCATTTATTTACAGTATAGTGAGATAATTTGGAAAAATGACCCATTATCACACGAATTGTCTAAGCTTCCAATACTTGTTTGCTACACGAGTCTTGTTGCTCCAGGGTAAAACTAAATAACTTAAAACACAGGTCTTGGCTGACTAGGGGTAAGCAGGGGAAAGCTGTGTAAATGTGATTAAAGGTGCCGTAGAACAGGAGGCCGTATTTACATTGTAATAGTTAAAGGAGAATTTGCTATGTAGAACTGATATACCATCAACCTCAAACACTGTTGTCTCCTGCTTGACCTGTTTCTTCAGCTAGTGTTCCATTCCACCTGCTACCTGCACAGGTGCCAGAATACAACTGAGGCACCATTTAGGGTGGAACAAAAAACACCAACAACAACGAGCTGGCAAAAAGGAAGCCAACTTCAACTTGCACATCTTTAGTAAGGACAGTATGGAGCAGCTCTGCTCAGCGTTTAACACTGAGGAGACTAATAAGAGGAGCAGTTCCACCTGTATTAGCATCACAACCCCAACAGCAGCCTGTAAGTAGCAGCCATGCTGTGTGATTGTATCCGTGTTTGCCGGTTGACGCAGATCATCTTAAACTGAGAGTTTCATAGTGAGGAACAACTTTAATCTACTGTGTGTTGATGTCCAGATGGAAAGCCAGTAGACAGTATAGGTAACGTTAGCTATTAGCATTAGCTCCAAGTAACTAGCATAGTTAAGTAAATAGTATGAGGGCGGAGCTTACTTACCAAGAGGCTCATTTTATTTAGTCTGATAAGCCAGCCAATCAGAGCAGAGCTCATCTAATCATTCATAAACTCATCTGGAGCTCATCTGGGTCATACACCTTCTGTATAGAGACCAATTTAAAATACTGAATAAAGGCATTTTATGGCACTTCTAAAAGATTGAAGAGCACACAAGAATGACTTGAGATCAGTGTGGTAAATTTAGAAATAGCAACGGAAACAGACAAAAGCCACAGAAAATGTCTGTTCACTGTTACAAAAAAGAGAAGCTCTTGAATTCTGCTGATGATGCTGAAATAACTTGTACACACTGTTTAACACAGATTTTTCGTTGTAGTTTACTGTGTTGTTTTGAGATGCAGTCAACTTAATGTGCCGTTGTTCTTTCCGTTTTAATGCTTGAATTAAATGAGTAATTTTTCTGTATGTTTAACATGTAATATAGGTTGACAAATTATACATAAATTATTGTATAAACCATACACTGTCTATTTTGTCTTTTTTTCTTGTGTACAATATTCATAACTTATATTGGTATCTCCTGTCAATTAATTTTTTTCTAAGCCATAGTGAAAGTGTGATGCTGGATTGGCGAACCAGACGCTCGCGGAGGTATAACGCAACAAGAGTTTAATGCAGGGTCGTGAGGGAGTCGATTCGGCAAACAAACAGAATGGCAAAACCAGAGCGACCAAAACAGACATGGGCAAGACGAGGCGTAAATCCAGATACAGGTTGGGGTCAAAACCAGGACAATAAGAAATCAGGCGATCAAACAAGAGGGAGAGGCAAAAGACGAAAACCAAAGGGCAGAAGAGGGTCATACATGGAAATACAGCTAGCAATAAAAAAAAGCTCAGTAAGCAACACTAGGGTCGGCAACACTTCGCAAAGTGTTGTTGACAAGGGCAGGTATATATATACACAACAAGTACATGGAAGACAGGTGAGGTAAATCAGAACTCTGGTGACGTAGGGTGGGGAAGCTGTTCCTGATTGGTGGAGATAGTACTCGTGGTGTTGTAGTCAAGGAGCAGGGAATCATGGGGAGTGTAGTCCCCGGACGAGGCAGAGGCAGAGGAAGAGTCCCGATGCGTGACAGAAAGTAATATATCATTAGCCTTGAAAGCCTGAAAACAGACATCCAGTCAATAGAAATCTTCAATGAAATGATAGGAAAACCATAAACATAATATTCTGTTATGGCCTATGTCAGTGTAACTGCGGGCGAAGTTATGGAGTAGTCTGTGTAATTCAATATTGAGTTTTGTCAGACTAGCTTTTCTAATTTCCTTGTACCTCCACCGTTCAGATGGAGTTTTGTTCGGACTATTTCTGAAGGGAGTCATGAGCATTGTATGGATTCCTTATCCAGCTTTGCTTCTGTCTGGAAGCAAAGCACAAACATCACCCATCCACTAGATGGAACCCCAAGCTTATAAATCTGGACCTGAAAAAGTGACATGTCACTGTTCTCAAGAGACAAATGAGTGATCAGATAGGCAGGTGTCACAGCTCCTCGTTAAGTAGAGGAAATGACAGTTTGTACAGTTGTATTTCTGGCTAAAGAGCAAATAAATAACAATTGATCATGAACAAGAGCCAGACTCAGATTACAGTCTTCTCTAAAAAACAAATCCACAGTTTGGAATGTAACAGTAATCAGAGTAACTCTATCTTGCTAGTTGCGTTGGATTTGTTTAGCAGGCTGTCACAGGCCTCCTTGCTAACATACTGACCTAGCAAGCCTTCTTCCAGTTTCCAAATCCCTGGTCTTACTTAAGCTTTCACTTTTTCCCCCTTTCCCGAGTTAGAGTCGACGCTTGACCCAATCTAACCATCTTCTGACCTACTTTGCGCATTTCTTTAAAGTCTGAGAATGTTGTTGTGACGGTAAGATTTAATAGCAGCCTTCCAGACAATGCGAGGAGCTGTTCTTGAACAAATTGTCCCATTTCCTCCCGTGTGAGGGAGATGTATGACTCCGGAGTATTTCCTCTGGCTGATGGTGTCATGTCTGCTGCGTCTCCCCGGAGATCCTCTCACTCTCTGGCGCTCTGCGTCCCTCGACCCCTCACTGCTGTAAAGGTCAGCATGCCTACCACGTGATTCACAGTTGGATGACTATGACCCTCAAAAATACATCCGCAGCGCTTCTCACACTTTAGTAATGCACAGGTGGGATCGACAGAGTGTGTGTGCGCGTGTGTGTGTGTGTGTGCACATGTGTGTATGTGTGTTTAAGTAGCTTGATATCCAGAGGATCTCAGAGTCCAGAGGAAAGCCAAGAAAAGATAAGACGAGATCAGGCAGACAATCCCAACAGCCCATATGTGGACCCACTCTTCAACTCTAGGATGTATTTACTGATTACTTTCATAGTAATAACTGAATAACTTTTACACTGAAAAGGTCAGTAGTTATTACATACTGTATAGAATTTACTGAATAATTTGCAGTAGATACTGAATATTTTATAGTAGTTACTAAATAAATCAGTAGATACTGAGTAATTTACTGGGATTTACTAAATAATTCATAGTTATTACTGAAACATTTATCGTAGTTACTGAATATTTTGTAGTAGATATTGAATAATTTATAGTAGGTACTGAACAATCCATAGTCATTATTGAATAATTCATAGTTGTTACTGAATACTTTATAGTAGATACTGAATAATTCATAATAGATACTGAATATTTTTTAGTAGTTACTGAATATTTCGTAGTAGACACCGAATAATTTATAGTAGTTACTGAATAATTTTGGTAGTTATTGAATAATTCATAGTAGACACTGAATAATTTATAGTAGTTACTGAATAATTTTAGTAGTTATTGAATAATTCATAGTAGACATTGAATAATATGTAGTAGTTACTGAATAATGCATAGTGTATACTCAGTAATACATAGTAGTTACTGTATGATTTATAGTAGATGCCAAATAATTTATAGTAGTTACTAAATAATTCATATTAGTTAAATCATTTTAGTAGTTACTTAATAATTTATGGTAGTTATTGAATAATTCATAGTATATACTGATTAAGTTATATATATATATATCAATTCACTGGTGGGATCAGCTATGGATCTATGGAGAGCGCAGGGCGCAGCTATGGAGAGCACAGGGGTGGACCACCATCCCATCACTTGAATTATGGACTATGTCACAAACAGGCCACAATATGTGAGAGTCAGACACAATACTCTGCGGCAGGGGGGCACCACGGTGAACGGTCCTGGCCCCATTCCTCTTCACCCTCTACGCTGCAGACTTCACCCACAACACCACAGCCTGCCATCTACAGAACTTCTCTGACGACTCCGCCATTGTTGGCTACATCTCAGATGGTAACAAAAGGGAGTACAGAGAAGTAGCAAAGAATTTTGTGGACTGGTGTCAGCAAAACTTCCTCCACATCAACCAAAGAGGCAAAACCAAAGAGCTGGTGGTGGATTTCCGCAGGACTAAGTTCTCTTCACCCACTCCGGTGAACATCCAGGGAAGGGACGAGGGGCATCACGACTTTTGAGTTTAAGTAGATCTGATAGAACAGGTCTGAATACCCCCCATCCCCCTCCAGTCCTCCTGGTCTGTGCGTTTACTCGCCGGTGCGTATGGCAGACTGATTGTAATTTGGATTTCAAACACATGCGGGGAAATCCTACCTCTTTAATGGAGCGGGCCGGTGCTGGGGAATGCGCGGGCCGGGTGAAGTTTGTGCGGGGGCCAGGAATCATCAGGCCTGCTGTTACGCAACCAGTCAGCCCCCCCCCCCACCCCACTCCGCTCCGATCTGAGGCGTCTGTGAAAACCTTGAGAGGTCTGGAAATATTATGTCAACATCTGAGACAGACGGAGGCTCAAATCTCTCTCTCTCTCTCTCCCCCGGCCGCTGTCTCTCTCTCTCTCTGCTAATTTACTGTTTAAATAGGCAGGAATGTGGAGCTACAGAGGCATTTTATTAGCCCTTTGGAAAGCGGCATGGAGAGAGTGAAGCGCATCAGCCATTCCTTTTTAGATTACGAGGCTTCCTATAGACCCTGACAGACGGAAACATATGAAAGCAATAGGAGGCTGTCATGCCGTTGTACTACATCGTTATGTCATGTCTGTCTGATCCCGCTCTCCATCTTTAAGTCTTAATAGCCGCTCCGATCCAGTTTTTATCTGAATGCTTTCATACTGTGTATTTGCTCTGACCTGATATCTCTTCTCAGCCCGGTTTAGGTCAGATGTACCTGGTTGCCTCTCGCTCTAAAGGAATGTCCCAGCATTTGTCTACCTAACATCTACGTGCTGCGTCTGGAGCACAGAGTCAATGCTCCATCGTAAGTCTCTAGACTTCTGAATGAACACCTGTGGGCTCAAATCACACTCCTGCCTGCTTGTAAAGTCTAACGTAATAACCATTTCCAGGTCCGAACGCTGGTTCAGATCCCGAATCCCAAGATCCCAGAATGAAACAACAATGATAGGACTCTAGCTCAATCGTGAAAGTATCCAGACCCAAACCTTTAACACGTTGGCTGAGGCTCTCGTCTTTTTAGCATGCCCCCATGCTGCCTCCTTGTTGTTATCACTTTAGCTCCTTCCCTGTGATGAAAAAGGGAAGAGGAGATGTCTGCAGTTGATAAGGTAAGTTATAAGCCTTAAACCAATGATGAAAAACAAAGTCTAGCACCACTGGGCTCTAGTGTTAGCTTGTTAGCTAGCCTCCATGTTTCCTGTACTTTACTGAAGGTGTTTGCAGAAGGCCAGCATCTGTAGATCTAACATCACAACCTGGAACATAAACAGAGAGACGCTCCGTGATGTAAGCAGGTGCCAGATAATTTAGAGCTTTACAGACCAGCAGCAGAACTTTAAACTCTGTTCTAATAGATACAGAACAGGAGTGATACGAGCTCTGTGTTTAGTGTTTGGTTGGATCCGAGCTGCTGTGTTCTGCACAAGTTGAGGGGATAGACTGTTTCTTAGGAACCCCAATAAGAAGACCATTACAGTGATCAACTCTGCTTGTAGCAAATGCATGAAGGAGTTTCTCTGCGTCGCTCTGAGACTGAAAAGGCCGAACTTTAGCGACACAGTATTTCTTAAATGATAAAAAGCTACCTTAGCGACCGTGTTGACAGGTGGGATAAAACTGAGCTCAGAGTCTAAGATCACGCTCAGGTTTCGTACTTCAGGTTTTATAGTAGTAGCCAAAGAACCGAGTCTGTCATAAAGCACTCTTCTCTGAGTTTAGCACCGAGAATCAATATTTCATTTTTTTTTTCAGAAAATTCTGTGACATCAACTGAGAAATATGTGACACACATATCTAATATCTCTTTAATACCTCTTTGTACCTGAAGAGGCGATAGTGAGTCACCATAATACTGTAGGAGTGGAATCAGTCCAACATGAGAGGATGGAGAAGTAGCGCTGCTGCCCTGACGGCGTATTCTAACCTCTTATCAATCATGTTGAAGGTGCTGCTCCTGGTTAGATCATTGAAGTGCAAGTAGCCAGTGAAAGGAGCAGGAAACACAATGATGGCTGAAGCTCATGGCGAGCGACTAACAAAAGCAGTGATATAAACAGAAGTAGAAGAAGAGTTAACACTGGAGCTCCTTATACACCCACCGTCAAAAGAATAGTTGCAGAGATAGCTGCACCTAGAAGGAGTCAACCGGCAGGAATGAAACTTGGTGGGTAGATTTGACAGAAGGCCTGGTGTCACTCCACCTCCACCCCTACCCCAAAATCTGAATATTCAAGCTGCATGGGATGGATTATCACAGGACACCATTAGGAACTCCTTGCTGAGACGTCTGGCATGTTGGGTTTGCAAGCATGGCGGCCCAACACCATACAGAGTAGTGTCTGTAGGTGTAGCTCTATAAATATTGTCCATATCAGTCTAAATTGATCATCATTTATTGATCCTGGTAACCTTTATCTTCCTTCCCAATAGCACTGCAATCCCACACCTCCTTCTGGAAGCAGCTGTTCTTTTGCTGATGAGTGTAAAACAGTCCTGTATTGTTAGCAAATTACAATTATATTAATATTATATATATTATTATATAGAGACATTATAAAACTACACGCTGCCGCTGCAGATAGAGAAAGACCCCAGGATGTCAGCATCTTGCTGGTTTAATATGTGCATGCAGCTTGTTCTGATTGGTTTTGAGTGGCCTGACTTTCTCAAATAAGCATTTTCCCAAGCCTCAATACCGAGATTTCAGTACAGATCAGGCCCGCTTAAGAGTGAAGATGAGCTCATGGTCTGACCCCTGACCCACAGGCCCTGCCACTCAGCCTTCTGCATTCTGCCGTCCAGATCTGGATCGATAGCCTGAGATGCCTAATGTTCTTTGCTTCTCAGTCTGCTGGAAGAGCAGGAGAACTTGCTTTTAAAGCCTGTAATGCGGGTCACCTGGGCATTCTTCAACATAAGAGGGCCACGCGCAGAGTTCACTTCCCCGAGCCATGTCCAGTCACTCTGAGAAACAGCGCAGGTACCGGCCGAGCTGCATCGATGGCAGGATGCTTTTGCGGTTTTAGCTCCGAAGGCGAGGCTGACTAGCTGACTTCCTTTGAGCACGGGGACAGCACCTACGCCTCTGAGAGGAACGACTCCAGCGGCCGGCGCATAACGAAAGTTAGATTGGTGACGGAGGCGGTAAAGATGAAGGCACGACTCTTTCGATTTAGGGCATTTCCTCCAAGTCTTCACTGACGGCGGCAGAGGGGAACAGACCAGAGACGATTAACGTTTGATATCATGACAAATGAAAGAATCCTGAATGTAGGCAACACTAAATCTAAAACCTCTCAGTGTGAGACAGTTAGTCCAGTAAAGCAGTGATATCATGTGAAATGGTCTTACTGCACTGGCAGATAGATTTACTTCTTTCAACCATTTCAACTAAAATAACCCAAATAAATAAAGAACAAATATTAAAAATAATGATTCAGTATCTGAAAATATGGGATTGGCATATTGGGGAAAAACCTAAACCTAAAATATTAAATGTAGCATACATTTTTCACTAATTATGTGTCACCCAATATCTTCATATCAGCAAATAACAGCAGTTGGACCTTTATATGTGCAGATATTTGACCAGAGGATGCTCAAACCTTTACCAATAGCAGTAGGTTGAATAAATTAAATATTGTCACTGTCCAAAAAAAAAAAAGTATCTCCAAAATAACAACTTTACAGGAGAGGCCAAAAAGCTTGTTTAACTATAATGTAAGTCAATGGAACCAGAGTGTTCTCCAAACTATTTTGGGCCATTTCTGTTGTTCCGTTCATCATGAAATGTTCACACAGTTTAAACAGCAGCTGATGCGTTCATTGGACAGCGTCAATATACTTATTCCCATAGTGATCTATGTTCCTATATGACTTATGTTTGCCATTTAACGTGATTTCACATGCCAGGTTATCATTATTATATGGTATATCCAAAATACAAACTAGAAAATCTGCTCCTATAGTTTTGTTTCACTGTTTTCAAGTCAAATTTGCATCATCCCAATATGTCCCAATATGAAGCTAGTGCTGTAAACCTTAGAATACCATAGTATTCAAATACCCTCACAATGTCTGAATAATGTGTAGCTCTATGAATTAAGCAATGTTAGATGTGTCCGAGTAATATATAGAGCTGTAGGTGATTCCATAATAACTGGGATACACTGTAGGTTACAAAAATGTGAATTTAAGCTGACTTGACAATGCTGTCCCATCCCAGGTGGTTGCTAGGATGTTGCTAGGTGTATTGCTGTTGAATCCCATCTGATTGTTAAAGCACTAACACATTCCAAGTGGTTGGTATGGTGTTTCTACAGCATTCCAGGTGGTTTGCTAAGGTGTTGCCAGACTGTTGCTATAACATTCCAGGTGGTTGTGTATGTGAGTCAGTATGTAAAGTCTTTGAGAGTCTGTTTGAGTCAGATGTGAGATCATTTGAGGAAGTCAGATATGAATTTCCTCAAACTTCCACCATTCATTTCCTACGGGGAAAAAGATGTTGCGAATGCAAACTTCCACGATTACCTAATATACACATAATAATCTATATTAAGTCACGTGAAATCTGATCCAAGCATGCGGCGGCGACCACACACGCACACTAAGAGACCAAGTGTCTGTTAACGTAATAAGCGGCTGTTCTGAACGTGCAGCGCGCTACACAAAAACTTTGGGGGATTTCTATAAAACAGAAAGTCCGAGCTGTGGTCAGAGTAGGAAATTCCTCCGCGTTTACTGCGCCGCAAACTGCGAAGGCGCTTCCTTGTAGGCCCGCTGCGATTTGTACGGAGAAGGCCAAAAGCGAAGGGTATCCCGAAACGATTCGGGATGGGTCACAAAACGTTCCTTACGATAGCGGAGTGGGGAGCATTAAAAGGCAAAACACTTCTGATGATGGACGTGAAAGGATTCAAGACGGAATCTGTCTATTAAGTTGTTGTTCTGTGGTCCAGATGGAGTTCAGTATAGCGACAGCCAATGGACCAGGCAAATAAGCCCTTTGATATGTGCTAGCTTAGCACATTTTGTACACAACTGTAATCCGAAGTGCTGTACGTAGACAGTTAAGTCTGGGGGCTTTGCAGATCCAAAAGCTATACTGGATCATGGAGAGTGAGCGAACCAACAGGCATGTGGATGGAAAAGTTTTGACCATAATATTGCTCGCTACGAGCTATAGAGTCAGTCTCTGTTCTGTCCCAGTGGAAAAAGCTAGCGTTCTTTAGGCGAGAGCAGCCCTGCAAGGTTCCAGCGAGGCCTTTCTCTCTCTCTCTCTCTCTCTGGCTGTCCATTACAGGAACTGTTGAGTGTATTTTGTCAGCGTGAATGACAGGCAGAAGAGGATAAAGGGTCATTACTCCAGCTCGCCCCTCTCCCTGCCTGCTAATCAATAAGAACGGATCATTAGAATGAATAGATGGACACTGGCTTCACTCCGGATTCTCCCGGGGGGGAACAAGGAGTAGGGGGGGAGCGTGGAACAGCTGAAAGGCTTCTGGAACGCTCCAGCACTCATATATAACGTTGAGCGGTCCGCAGCAGCCTATGGCTGATGGTGCGCGGTCAACCTGAGGCCACTCCACTGCTGCTTTTAAACCATTAAGAGAAAAGCCTGCTGTAATCAAATACTCCGAATCTCCCGCAGCCCGGAAAACACAGTTAGCATTGCGCAGGTGAGAATACAACACAATACTTTGTGAACTTATCACTGAGGAAATAAGTTTAGTGTTGTCATTTCTCTGGGTGTACATTAAATGTTGTTGGGACTGAACTACACTATTGAAGTTACACTGTGGAAGTGATACACACTCGTCCTATACTCGTCGAATAGCTGCCCCCAGAAGGAGGTGTGGGATTGCGGTGCTATTGGGAAGGAAGATAAAGGTTACCAGGAACCATAAATGATGATACATTTAGACTGGTATCTCAGTATGGTGTCGGGGCACCATATTGGCTAACCCAACATGCCAGTTGAGGTTCCTAACGGTGTCCTGTGATAATCCATCCCATGCAGCTTGAATATTCTCACACAGTTCCTGCAGAGGTGCGGTAGGGGTGGAGGTGGAGTGACACCAGGCCTTCTGTATGTGAGACACGTGACAACAAACTGTTCATCTNGACACCAGGCCTTCTGGACGTGTGATGCGTGACAACAAACCGTTCATCTTGGTGCTGACCATGGTGCCTCCACATACAGATTCGTTGGTCGTCTCCACCAAGACAAAAGTGGGACTCGTCACTGAAGATGACCCGCCGCCATGGACCAAACCTTTGGACAAAGTTTCAAATAAACATTTCACCGGTAAATGCTAATGTTGCTAATAAGGAGTGAAAGCTAGCAGAGCATTTGTGCAAATGAAACCGGTCAGCACTAGCTTCATTTTTACTTCCACTTCCAACGCTAATCTAAAACATTAAATAAAGTTGTGCTACACTAATGCTGACGCTTAGAATTTCCTGCAGCCTGTGTCATGGTTAGCATCAAGCAGATAGAAATACAGGCCAAGTTTGTCATCGTTTTGCTGCTAAAATAAATTTAAAAAATAAAAAAGGTACAAAATGTCTGTTGCTGTGACTGGGCTTCGCTCTGGGCCTAAATGAATTACTTTAGCCTTTGGACAAAGTTTCAAACCCTTAATTGAATACGGTATTAGCATTAGCACGGCACAGCAAGTAATGCTAACGTTGTTGATAACTGGTAAAAGCTAATAAAGTGAGAAACTTGATGTACTATGCTAATCCTTACCCTCAGAATTACCCGCAACCTGGAATACATGGTTAGCATGTGCAGGATAATGCGGCATAAAATACAGACCTTATTGCTTTATGAGCTTTATGAGCTTATTGCTGTCAAGATATGGTTATAGAGTTGAAGCTTCAGAACTGGAATAGAATCACTGTGATGAATGAACTACAATGTAGAGCTGCATTATGAAACACCCTACTTTGGAGTTTGAAGTAGAGGTGATGTGATGCTAACTGAACACTGCTAGCTTTCATCCATTGTTAGCCACATCCACTGCTGGTGTTGAGCACTAAGTGAGAACAGATTCTATTGCTCAGTTCTACACAGCGATCATAGAGTCCATCCTCACATCATCCATAACCATCTGGTTTGGTTCCTCCGCCTCAAAATAATGGACCAAACTCCTAATCAGGACAGCAGACCAGATGATTGGATGGAATCTGCCAACGCTTCAGGACATCTACAAGAGCATGCCGGCAAAATTACAGCTGACCCCTCTCATCCTGGACATCACCTCTTCCAGCCACTTCCCTCTGGTAGACGACTCAGGATCATCAAAACCAGCACAGCCAGACATCTGTAGCTCATTAACCACAACGGACACCTTGTACCGTAAACTAAACTCGATCACCTTTACTGTACTGTACTGCAGTAACTCTCGTGTTACAGTAACATGGTACGTGTTTACACAGCTGTACAGATGTTAAACTTTCCAATCATATCATTCTGTAATATTCTGTGTATTATAGTTTTTACACGTCTGCTCAGAACTGCATATCGCCACTGTCCAAAGGAAAAACAATTTTCTCCAAAATGGCCACATTACAGGCGAGGCCGAAAACCTAATTTAATTCTAATGTAAATCAGTGGAATCAGTGGAGTTTTTACCAAATGAGTTTGGGCCATTTCTGTCAGTCTGCTCATCCTGAAATCTGCTGTGTTCAAATGATGCATAAGCGTAAAAATCAACCAAAATGGAGATACGTGTTTTTCACTGGACAGCGACGATATACACACTGTATCCATATAGATATCCAAATTTTCACACATCTCTTTTTCTCTTTTCCAGCACTTTATTATTCTTGTTCTTAGACTTGTTCTTGTTCTTTATTCTATTTTTTTGCAATTCATTAAATTTTCCGAAGAAAATCAAATATCTCCAAAAAGGCAACTTTACAGGAGAGGCCAAAAACTTTAATTCTAATGGAAGTCAATGGAGCCAGACTTATTACCAAGCAGTTTTGGGCCATTTCTGAGGGTCCATTCATCATGAAATTCCCACACAGTGTAAACAACAGCTGCTGTGTACAAATGATGCATAAAAGTAAAAAATTAAGACAGAAATGGAGATACATGTTTTTCATGGACAGTAACGATTCTGAGAAACCTGTTATACTATAATTAAGCAGAACTGACGAGTATACATCCCACGGTGGTCTAACGTTGTCTATGCTGGGCTAGTGCTGCTCTGGTGCTGGCTTATGTTGGTTTTCCTAGCAGGGTTAGAAGTTTCCACACCCTATAAAGACATGGCTGCCTTATATAGCTTACATTTTGTTGCTAAAATACGTTTAAAAATTAGATTATTTTTCCAGATACACAACAGTGTTCATTGCTGTGACTGAACTACACTGTGGTGTTTTGACAAAGTTTGAACCTGCTGATAATGCTAATGTTGCTAATAGTCAATAAAAGATGAGAGAACGGATATACAAATGAGTTCATGCTAGCTGCGTGGTCACCACAGGCACCATTGTTAGCCACTTCCACCGCTGCTTTCCAACCACTAATAGAGAAGCCTGCCGTGCCGCGCTGATGCTAATAATCTAGAATTTCCTGCAGCCTACAACACGATATACAAAAAGCAGTACACTGATAGCAGGAGGATAACAGACCACTGTTGGTCCACTAATGGCAAAGTTGGCGGTCCATTGGTGTTTTGCTTGGTGTTTTCGGGGCGGCCCGCTGGAGGTTCATCAGCAATTTAGGCAAAATACCACTTTTCATTGCTAGTTTTACAAGGAGGAGTCCAATTCACCTGTTCTTCCTTCATTTCTTACTTTCATTATCCTGTAAATGAGTTTAGTATATCATTTTTAGAGTCGCCAACCACATTTGCAGCTATGTCATTTATATCAGGCCTAGGCCCTGTTTTTTTTTTACTCTCAGATATTTGTAATATTTGTCTTAGACAATATTCCAAAATGAAAGGCTGTACTATTATTAAACGTACACATTTGAAATCAGTTTGGGGAGGGGATTAAAACGATACAGGCTCGCAATCTGGGTACATGTATGTTTAATAGTGTCATTGCTGGGCCGAGCTACCCTGCTAACAGAAATTAGCTTAGCCCAGCATGGAACTCATGCTGATCCATGCTGGTTTAAGCTGGTCAGTGCTGGTTGACCAGCATCATGTTTTTCCAACAGGGTACTCTAGGACTAGACTGCAGAATGGTCTGTATGAGGACAAAGTTTCAACCTCCAAAGAAATACTTCACCCAAGAAATGGAAATTTAGAGGTGGGCTACCATTGCGCATGCTAGCAGCTAACCTTGACGCATTGCTAGCTGCTAGCCTAAGGTGGCCACACGTCCGTTTTTTCAACTCCCAGTCCTCCATCCAGCGCAATACCTGGACGGATGCCTATTAGTCCTCTTTTCAGGATGAACTATTTCAAATGTTCACCCCCAACAATATTATGTGTGCCATTGACTCACGTCCCTGTCAGAAGAAATGGCTTGCATTTCATTGGTTTAACAAGGTCATGTGACATCATGACTCGCCTACTGGCTAACCGCAGGTCAGCCCTCTAAATGCTAGTCAATTAGTAAGCTCCCGTCTGATTCACGAATGTCATCCGTTCCACCCAATCAGGTGAGTAAAGCATCGTGTATGTGTTATATAGGTTAGATTATGATTTTAATTCTGTTCTAGTATCTTTATGATGCCCTCCTTTTTGAAAGTGGCCACCCTACGCTAGCCACTCATTCTCATTTCTGCCCCAGGATTCCTTCCAGCCCCTGGAGCCTCCCCATCTTCTGACAGAGAGCGGACCGAACAGAACGCAGATGGAAAAGCCATTCTAGCTCAGATATTTCCAAGACATCTGGATGACTTTTAATTTTTAAGTGTCTTTTAATATGTCTTTTAAACGTGATTTGTGGGAGTGACTTTGTCGATGTCGAAAGGGCTAAAGATCATTTCACGGGGGCCAGAGAGCAGCTAGCGCACGTGCCAGACAGGCTATAGTCTCTAGCAGATGGTTCGGGCCATAACGGCAGAATATATATGGAGACGGCAGCATTGAAAACAATATCTCAATCAGAATATACGGTTCAGCACAACAGGATCAGTTCAGGTGGCTGGCAGTTTTGCATCGGGTATGTTCTGAGATGAATCCGGCTCTTGAAGTTCAACTAACTGAGGAAGGTTTTTTTGCCAGTACGGTAAATATATAAATTCACATACTGTATGATAACCTCAGCGTATAAGAGGAACATGTGCACCACAGTTTAAGTGTGTTCTCTGCAGAGGAATTCGCAATTTGACTTGTTTTGCCCACAGCTGTACACGACAACGTGGCCGGACTTACCTGTGAGTGCTTGCTAATTAGACTGCTTGGTAATTTAAAGCTGTTTATTTATAAACCGTCAAGTTCAAGAGGAAGTTGGATGGATTTTTTTAAACATACAAAACCTGCAGATTACCTCTAACTACAAACAGGTGCCCAGACTCAGCATCCTTACAGACACAGGTTCTGGGCTTTAGACCCGTTCAAGAATTCAGGAAAACAGATGCATAAAAGTGCTAATTAAATTAAAATTCAATAAAATTTAATATTATTCAGTTATATACTATATGGTCAGTGGAGCTGGTAAAATGGACTATGAGTGTAGAAACTCGGACGTGTACCTAATGAAGTGCTTAATGAGTGTATATACACATTGATACAAATATATAGTGGACATTTTAAGACCTTGATGTTCATATGGTAAACAATTACTGTAAATGTTCAGTATATTAATGTTACATCAAAATGCCGGTGTATTTTTTCACATTAAAGACTGTGTATTTAGAGTGGTGCATAGGTTTACAGTTACAAACCAGGCAACGCAGTGCATGATGGGATATGTATATCAACTCCACTGACTATATAGGAGCACTCTGTACCTCTACAGTTCCAGACTGTAGTCCATCTGTTTCTCTGTATACTGTATTACCCTGTTCTTCAAAGGTCAGGACCCCCACAGGACCACCACAGAGCAGGTACTATGTGGGTGCTGGATCATTCTCAGCACTGCAGTGACACTGACGTGGTGGTGGTGTGTGAGTGTGTGTTGTGCTGGTGTGAGTGGATCAGACGCAGCAGTGCTGCTGGAGTGTTTAAACACTGTGTCCACTCACTGTCCACTCTATTAGACACTCCTACCTTGCTGGTCCACCTTGTAGATGTACAGTCAGAGACGATAGCTCATCTGCTGCTGCACAGTGCAGTGTTGGTCATCCTCTAGTACTTCGTCAGTGGTCCCAGAACGCTGCCCACAGGACGCTGCCCACAGGACGCTGTTGGCTGGGTAGCTTTGGTTGGTGGACGATTCTCAGTCCAGCAGTGACACTGAGGTGTCCAGCAGCAGTGCTGTGTCTGATCCACTCACACCAGCACAACACACACTAACACACCACCACCACGTCAGTGTCACTGCAGTGCTGAGAATGATCCAGCACCCACATCATACCTGCTCTGTGGTGCAGTACTATAAAAGACTGGGCACTTAGAGTGGTGCATAGGTTTACAGTTACAAACCAGTCAACGCAATGCATGATGGGAAGTTTACAGTGTCAAAACATTGACTGTAAAATGTACAGTAATGTACTCTGCTGGTTTTATTTATTTGTCCTCTCTTCCTGGGGCGGGTTAGGGTTAGGGTTAGGGTTAGGTCCTTCAGTGCAGGATGTGATCAGCTGCATCTACAGGGAGAGGGATGATGTTGTAGGACTGCAGTAAAGAGCCTTCATTACGAACACGCGTTCAGATTTAAGGGTTCAGGCTTTATAGACAGTATTATGGACAACAGTGATCTGCTCAGGTGAGTCATCCTTCACCACATTCTCCACAAGTGGGAGTGTGCATGTGTGGGGTGCATGTGCAGGGTACAGAACAGGGCAGAATGTTCAGAAGTCCTGTGCCTCTGTTATGATGTGGCAGGCAGTTAACTGGCATGGTTTGGGTCCAGTGGCCCACCTAAACCCGTTATTGCATGGTGACCATTTACAGCCCTTCATGGACTCCATGTACCCCCACCATGATGGGATATTGCAGGAGGATAATGCACCATGCCCTTGGGCCCAAGCTGTTCAGAATTGGTTCGAATTCCACTATCATGCCTCATTCGAACTCTGATGATTCATGTTTCACGCTGGCCAGTGTTCAACCTTAGTCACGGGATAACACCTCACAACTTATACAGGTGTGGGTGTTCCCAAGTTGTCCCCTGATAGTCAATGCACATATGGCTATCAGTGTAAAGGGAAGGGTCACTGCAAACCAGTTCCAACTGCTCACCTTGGTCCTGTTTATGTCATGACAGGAATGGTCTCTTATAGGGTAACGTTGCCCTCAGGCACAGATCAAACAAAGTGTTTGAAGAGTATGAAAATGAGTGACACCTACAGACCTATCCAAAGTGAGGCCAGGTTTAGCAGTGGAGCCCAGCCAGAGGATTGCAAGCGAGGTGGCAAGGACTTTGTGGCAACCTGGTGCCATTTGACCATGGCCCTCCTGCAAAACGCTGGCCCTGGCAGCTTGGTTGACCAGGTGGATACTTCCTGAAGAGCAGATGGCTGAGCTGGTGCAGGAGGAATTAACTCTGGTCCGCCTCCTTAACCCTCCTGCTGCTGGAAGAGATTAGATGGCATGTGTAGCTCGCCACACCAACTGTCAGTCCAGGGTAGTTGATGCAGAGAGTCGAGGCTCCAGTGCACACGAGCACTCTAGGAGTTCCTCCATGAATGGCAAGTAGAACACATTGCTTAGTCTCTCTGCTGTGGTGCAACGAGGGAGACTACAAAGGAGGGCTGGAGGCGCACCCCTGAAACTACGCTCGAACTTTGAAGGGGGAGGCTATACAGCATCCTGCCACAGGCTCGTTGGTGCTGTAGGAGTGCTGGAGGTGTGACCATGCAAAGCAGCTCTAAGGAAGCGTCGCGCTTGTTGTAGGTAACCAGGTACAACATACAGGATACATATAAATGAATAAGTTGGAAATATGCTGTTGTTGTTGTTCAATAAGTGCATTTACCTTTAAAGTACAGTGTTTCCTGCATCTTACTCTATGTCAACGTCTTATCTGGTGTCAGAAGTGGAATAGCGCCCCCCAGCAGCCTGGAGAGAAATAGGGCTTGCATGGTCTCAAAGGTGGACGGTGGAGAAAAAATGATGGTCAAGTCAAAGACGGTCTTCAGTGAGGTTCAGCAGTGGAGCCCAGCCAAAGGATGACAACAGAGGCGGTAAGGACTTGCCAAGAGAGCAGCGGAGGGCAGCCTGGCCCTCCCGCGATAGCAGGCGCTGCAGCGACCTTATGCTGCCGTAGGAGTGCCAGAGGTTTGGCCATGCAAAGCAGCTCTCTGAAGATTTAACTAAACACATTATTGACCAGCCCCCACTACGCTTCACTGCTTAGTGACCATTAGCAGCCCTTCATGTACCCCCGGGTATTCTGGCAGACACTGTACCATCGGGCCTAAGTTGTCCAGAACTGGTGTGAGGACCATTCTGGAGATGATGGCCATTCCAATGAATGGTGTGGGCTGCACGTTCACCCGACATGAGGCCAATCGAGGCATTCCACTATCATTGAGCACAGTGGCCAGTGTTGGCATGCCATGAGCATGGTGACCAGTGTCCAGCCTCACTCACATGATAACACCTCACAACTTATACAGGTGTGGGCGCTCCCAAGCCATCTCCTAAGGAAACACCATGGGAAGCGCTGCACTCACCAATAGGAAACAAGGTACGACATATGGGATACCTGTTAGTTAATAAGCTGTAAATAATTGTTGTTGTTGCTGCTGCTGCTGTTCCATAAGTGCATTGGCCTATAAACTGCAGAGGTTTGGCTTTGGACTGATGTGTTACACAGTGCCCTCCACCACCGTCCACCAACTGAGGGAATGTCGTTTGGAAGACCCGTTTTCCATAGCTCCAGTGCAGACTTGCACAATCTATGCCAAGAGCTGTTCTGGTGGCCCAACACCTTACTGAGACACTTTATGATGTTTTCCCCTGTAATTTGTGGCCTGTCATCTACAGGCCCCGCAGTGACGAGTGACTGCGAAAAGGTTCTGAAAGTGACGTTTTAAAAGGGATAAGCAAAAAATAAAAAGTGAGAGAGGGAGAGAAAGAGAAAAAAGCAGGAGCCCGGAAAAAGAGGCGTGACAGAATATGGAAGTAGACGTTATTTTTGGAATGCCACGGGCGAGCGAGAGGAGCACCGCCCAGGCCTGCCTTCTGTCACCATGGCAATGGCTGTTTTAGAATGCAGCTGGATGGAAAAAGTCTGCAGGACAGACAGGTGGTACACAGGAGAGTCCCGTGGCACCGCGCCGGTGGTTTTTCCCATGATCTGCCCTTTCACTCCCTGCTGGCAATTCACATACACGCGCCCCGCTTTCAAAAAACACCCTCCCACCTAACGCAGAGAGTGCCCCGGCTAATGCCATGCCCAGTTCGGCTTCTCTAAGTATGTGTGCAATAAAGAGAAGTTCGGAATTGTAGTCGGCGAAGTGGAAAGTCTGAAACGAGGCCCAAGGCGGAGCGACAGAAGTCAAAAAGGGGCGGAGAGGATTTACTCGACAATTATACCCAATATCTCTACGGAATCACCGCTGTTCGTTTAGGAATGGAAAGTGGCCTTCTGAGTCATATCAGCTCTACAATCTAGGTCATCAAAGGTGAGTTGGAGGGTTTTAGGCCGTGCACACCCCCCAGTGAATCATTTCAGAAAGTCTTACAGGAATGTCAACTGAGGATAAAGCCAGTACTGTAAAACCACCGAGTGGCTGATATGACGATATTCTGATAAACTGCATCAAACACACTTTGCTACACACTGTGGGTATCATCAGTACCTGAATCGACCCTAAACAGCTGTTAACACACGTGAACAAGACTACAATGAAACACACATTACAGAGAGAGCATGATTAGTCTCGTTGTTTAAGTGTGTTTACATGCACTTATTGATCTGATCATAATTCTGCAGTTATCTGATTATTCAAGTGGGTCATGTAAACAGCATATTCCCATCTCTAAAAATTGGATTAAGGGCTAGAAATCCCACAAACGAGCGCTGGGTTTCAGCTCAGTAACTGGGTTACTTAGTGTATGTATCTTACTCTGATTTCTTTCAATCTGCGAATATGCCAGAAACAGACTGGTGTACCAGAAAGAAGCATCAGAGTTTAACACAGCAGCTGCGAGATTTAAACATTCTTCATCGTCTAGATGATTTATGTTCATATTTTCCTCTAAAGTGATGTCTTAAAAAAGTTGGATATGACATTCACACCCTCTCTTATCTTGTGAGTTGATTTTCTGGTTGCGAAGCAGAAATCCGATTATTCCCTGACTCATGTAGACCTGGAGTTCCCTATTATCCGATTAAGAACGTGTAAACATGGTGAACACATTACTGACAACAGAGAGGTGAATTGTAGCTCAGCCATTAGGTTTCTCGGCATGTGTACTCTTACTCTGATTTCTTTCAGATTTCTGGGCATGTGTGAAAACAGAAGTTGAGGTACCAGAAAAACCCAGCAGTGTTTAACAGAGCAACGAAATGAAACTGAAACACCTGGTTTTAGACCACAATCATTTATTAGTATGGTGTAGGGCCTCCTCCTCCTTTTGCGGCCAATACAGCGTCAGTTCGTCTTGGGAATGACATATACAAGTCCTGCACAGTGGCCAGAGGGATTTTAAGCCATTCTTCTTGCAGGATAGTGGCCAGGTCACTACGTGATGCTGGTGGAGGAAAACGTCCTTCTTGGTGGTATGCTGACATTACCCTGGATACCGTGGCTCTTGATACATCACAAAGACTTGCTGTCTTGGTCACAGATGCACCAGCAAGACGTGCACCAACAATTTGTCCTCTTTTGAACTCTGGTATGTCACCCATAATGTTGTGTGCATTGCAATATTTTGAGCAAATTCTCTTACCTGCTAATTGGACCTTCACACTCTGCTCTTACTGGTGCAATGTGCAATTAATGAAGATTGGCCACCAGGCTGGTCCAATTTAGCCATGAAACCTCCCACACTAAAATGACAGGTGTTTCAGTTTCATTGTCCAACCCCTGTATATTCATATTTTCTGCTATAGCAACACAGTGTTTAAAACATGGCATGAAGTTTGACATTACATTTACATCACATCTTATTCCATGACTTTATTGGCCAGTTGCAAAGCAGAAATTTCCCATTATCTGAATACCCTAGCCCATGTAAACACAGCGAACGGCGTACTGGTAAATCTAATTTCCTGCAGCTATAAGATTATTAAGTGCATGTAAACACATTCAATGTTCTAATATAACATACGCCTGAAAAACCAAAACGTTGTGATGCATATCATTGGAGGTATCTCCAGAATGGTAACTTTCCAGGCGAAGTTAAAAAGTTCCCAGTTTTAACTGGATGTTCGTTTAATGAGACTTCTTTCCAAGTATCTTTCGAAGTGGTCCATAATATTTTAGACAATATTTTTGAAAAAATGGAGACACACGTTTTTAAAAGTGATAATATGTATGTATACGAGTGACCTTGTGTGTTTAAGGTGGTAGTAACTTCAGGCTCCTGCAGTTGATGGGTCTATAAATACCTGCGGGGTGTGAGTGACGGGATCCATAGATGGAGAAGAGGTGGTACAGTGCAGTGAATGTCTCGTTCCATGTGTGGAAAATGGCTCCAGAGCAGATGTTAATGATTGGCTAAAAGGAGTGACTGTATTTGGGCGTGCCAAAGACCATAGTGTGAAGGAAGCAGCTGAATCTGCAGGTGTGTGGAAGCGTACGCTCATATGGGTCTACCAGTAGTGGCTAAAATCCCAGTCTACAGGGAATTCTCGGAATTGTGCCAGAGAAGGCATCCACCAAATCTGGCCCAACTGACCAATTCTTTGATGCAAGAGTGTCTGAACATTGATGTGGCCTACAACCAGAAACTTGTCCAGTACATGCCAAACCCAATCACAGCTGATATTGATGCTCGTGCAGGCATTACAGGCTATTTCGTAGCTTATATTTTTGCCATATGAGCCAAGTATAATACACAGCATTCTTTAGAACCGCCAGCCCAACATGGAACCACAAGTCACAAAAATCTTTTAAATAATTGTTTTTTTTTATTCATTTCGTTAGCAGAAAGCATACTGTATACATAAAATACCCTTGAGAATTCTATAAATATTTCATATTAGAGAAGATACAAGATTGAATTCACCGTGTGCCTAGACTGGGGGAAAAGAGAGAATACAATCAGCCTGTTAGCAGAGCCAATTCAAAATAAGGCACAGGGGACAAGGTGTCTTACACACACGATCATGCATTCATATACAAGAAGAAGAAAGTATCCCAAGGTATCCGTGTCACAATAACAAACAAAACATTGGATATCGATATTAAGTGCATGCGTTAGAAAGACATTTTTTCCGTTCAACGTAAGAGAAGTGAGCCTTCGACAACAGGAGACAACCTCTCAGATTTGGTCTTGTACAGAATGGCTCCTAATCACAGTCCTGCACGTGTGTGAATGTTCTTTGTTGCTTTTGGTTTTCATTCGCGCTCCTCGTCCAACACATCACGGTAATTATTAGGTCCTTCAGGTGTTCCGATACAGTGGGAGAACTGTACCGAGTTTGGGACTGGGATTAAGGAGCACTTACGTCTGGCCTACGCAGGTTACTGGAAGAGCCTGGCGCACTCCTGTCTTACTAACGGAGATTCTACACCACAGAAAACGTGTCGAGTACATGGTAAAGTCCTTTGGTGTCGTGTCATTTATTGCTGGTCTTTCTCTCCGAAAAAGCAACCCCCTTTGAGACTACACATATGAGTGCTTTGTTGTATTCTTCATAGACAAGGTCATGATGTTGGCGTGCTATCACTGGAAAAAAGAAGCCAGTGGCAGTTTTTTTTTTTTTTTCATTTTCCCCAAGGCTGAAATCTTAGCTCAAAGCAAAAACGTTTCATCTACCCAAAGCAGTCTAGTCATATCTAGCCTCAGCCCTGCAGACCAATGATGTGAATCCCCAGGCTGGATGGAGAAAACCCCTGCTTGGGCGGCTGCTACTTAAAAGTATATATGCAAGGAAAGGGTTAAGGTTGAGGTTGGTATTAGCCCGAAATAGAAGGGTTGAGGTTAAGGTTAGGGTTAGGAGACCCCCGGGGTAGGGACCGTTTGTTGTGGCAAGACGTAGTCGCTTCTTGACAAAGCGTGTGTGAAGATCACGGCGTAGCATCTTCAGAAGGTATTCAGCAGCTTTGTTTGAAGTATTTAGACGCTAGCTCCCAACAGGGCTCACACAACGAGAGTCTTTTTGAAACACAGTTAATGGGATGTAAGTCAAGTCGACCTCGACTAATCTCTCAACCTCGAATAAAACCACTGGAGAGGGGAATGCGTGCCCTTTCCAGTGAGCCCTGGATTGCATTGCTAACCTCCAGGAAACTGGAGATACGGACACTGCAAATTTGTACCCTACTTGGGCGCACCCTAGGCGGCCTTGGCCAAATGCTGGCCTACACTGGAGGTCCGAAGAGCCAGAGAAATTTAGGGCTCTGTAACTCAGCAAAATTCTACAGGGTGTTATGCCTGTTCTCCGGAAGGTCATAATGTTCAGCATCCGGTCTTTGAAGCACTGTAGATCGACAACTAATTCCACAGGTCAGTATAGTGTAACGTGGCCTATCCAACGAGCCCTGGATCGCATCGCTAGCCTCCAAGAAACCAGAGATGTGGACCTTGGAAATTTGTATCCAACTTGGATGCACCCTAGGCGGCCTTGCCCGGATGCTTGCCTGGAGATCCGGAGTGCCAGAGGAACTCGGCAAACATAAGATAAACCAAAACTACAGGATTATAGGATGTTATGCCCACTCCCCGGAAGACAGTCGTGATCAATGTCTGGTCTTTGAAGCACTGTAGATCAACAAAGAATTCCAAAGGTCTTCCACAGGCGGCTTTTCCAACAAGACCTGGATCACATTGGTAGCCTTCAGGAAACCGGAGATATGGATTTTGAAAGCACCAGGCCGTCCGCCATGTGTCTACTCTTGGGTATCCGTGTTGTTAGTGTTATATTGACGTGATCAGTGACTACTCGACATCAAGCGTAACGCATCACCGCCGAGCTTTAAAGACGACTAGTTGACTAGCCTGTGCTCCTGAAACAGCGCCTGCCTCTAGACCTCATAGAAATGGTGGGTCATTTTTCATGTTAGTCAAACGGCCCCTTCCTGCCAAAGTATGCTGTTCTTTGCCACGTTTGTCGACTCTGTGATAACAGGATTAGCTTCTCCAACCATGTTAGCTAGTGTAAATCCCTTCTGTATTATGGAAAAGGATCAAAGTTAAGGTTAGGGAAAGCTCCATCTGTAACACGTTATCCAGTGAGCTCGCTAATCCGCCACCGGAGTTTAGTTATTTCAGTTTCTTTTTGCGTTTAGTTAGCGACCTTGCTAGCTGGCTAACTTTTGCTGCTCAGGCTTCGCCCAGCCTGGGGTGAGGTCTGCAGGCTGCAGCTAGATGTCACTAAGCAATCTGCTGTTGGCCAATTACAGGACTGCCTTTCTCAGGGCAAACCATAAGGGCTGAGTGCCATTAAAAAAGGATTCAGTGAGCAATGATCAAAGCTTTTTAACCGCTGGGCTCCTATCGATGCTTGTGAGGGTGTTGGGGAGGTAGAGGTGGTCCAATTTCATTGAGAGACTACACACTATACAAGGAACAACAACAGATGATTAAGGCATATTTACAGCATATTCCACATACATTTTTTTCAAAAACAAAAGCGCTACAGACATCTTTAGGTGTATATGCCATGGTATAAAAAAATGGAAAAAAATAAAAGATAAAATAATAAAACATGGTCTAAACATTAGTCTACTTTATTCACACGTTCCTACACATTTCCAGCCTTTCATATTTACTGTAAACAAACGAGCGACTGAATGGAAAAGGTATAATAAAGAAGTAAATAAGACAAATGGGATTGCATCCTAGTTTGTGCTTGCAGCAAGGCACTGCAGTATCTGTCCCGTGCGATGAACAGGTCCGGGACGTTCAGCTACGTTATATTATTCTGACCCTGTCTAACATCCTTTGTGCTGACCGCCAGTACATACCACATGTACGAGACTAGAGGAAAGTCTCTGAAATCTTGGTCCACAAAAGAGTGAGAGTTCTATTTAAGGCAAGAGCAAAAAGGAAATAATGAAAGGAACAGTCACTGAGGGTGCTTTCATACACCGCTATCAATTTAAGGCTTTTCATGTGAAACATTCAGTCAGGTGTAGTTGTTTCTCTTGAATTGTCAACTTTCAATTCCGGGACTCAAAAAGTCCACGGGTGGGCGTGTTCAGAGGGAAGACGTCTTGGTCCCTTCTTTCGTCAGGCATCTCGGCGGCCATCTATGAGTGAGCGTGAGCGGAAGTGCTTGACAGATCGTTCCTGATAATTTCGTTAACTGTGAACACAAGAAAACAAAAACAGAATATCAACACATGGACCACATACACACACGTTCACATCTACAGATTCATTCATCTACATGTGTAACAACATGAGCATACGACCAAATCCTGTTGCTTCATTGCTGTTGTTTCCATTAGCTGTTTGTACAGTACTTGTACAACACTACAGTGAACCCTGTGCTATGTACAGTATTTACGTATGTATATATGAGTATATTGATAATTGTGTTTTTGGGCTCTACTAGAACAGACTTACATGCTCTAGTTTCCCCAAAACACAATATGTTGCTCATACTGTACATATGTGTTCACCCTCTGCTTGAAACGATCTGTTAGAGCACCTGTCCCTTTAAGCCCGGCCTCCTATTGGGCCCAGGTTGCTCTGGTTGGTCAGCTAGCCCGGTCTGTTCTGACTGGTCAACTGCCAGAGGGGCATCCCGCTACAAGTTCCACCCCCACACTGATGTGGCTGTTCTTACAGTGGCGGCATCGGTTCTGCTGTATCAGTTTGAACCAGAGTCTGAACCTGAAAGTCAGGTTCAAGGACAAGTTGGTAGATCCACCCACTCTGTAACACCCACCCGTGAGTATGTGAAGAGGGTAAAATGGCAACCCTCATTTAGACCAGCTGCATATAAGTGGTACATGACAGCAACACCTAGAGATACCTCCAGATCTAAGGATTAAAAACCTGAAGACGCGCCAGCTGTGACTAAAGATGGAAATACTGAGCATTTGTTGGACATTCTTATACTATTGTTTCAACTCTATGTGAAGCAGCATCATGGAGTGGCAGGCCTCTCCTGGTGTGCGTTGAGCGCCCGCGCTTTTCCCACACTATTTCAGCCAGACTTCAGAGTGTTTTTATCAGCCATGTGTTCCTTGGCCGGGTTTGGGGAAGTGACTACAAAGAATCTCTGTAGTCATAGGTCAGGTGACCCCGAGAGTGTGGCTGCCACTATAAGCCCTGAACTGATAACCATTAGCAAGAAACCAAAGCAGTTGCGAATAGAGATGCTAACCATCTACATCAAAGACCCAAAATTCCTTTTTTTTCCCAGAAGATATTCTTTTCAAGGGAATATGAATTAATTATTAGAAGATAAAGAGAAAAAAGGGTTCTAGTATCTGAAAACTGTCCTATTCAGACAACCAGCTCTTAAAGCTTTCATCTTTAAGAGAACATCAAGCTCAACTCTTGCTTCAGATCTGAGAACATCCACAAGTGGTTCTGTCTGGCCTTCTTCCACTGTGAGAAGACACCTCAACGCTATGGAGGTCTGAAAGGAGGTGTAGCTGTTCAGGAAGCTCCTCATTGAGGAAAGGAGACACACCCCAGAGCAGTCCAGATCCTAATACTGCTGACTGTGTTTTGGGTTATGTGGATGGTGTGGAAGCAGAAAATGCTAACTCAACTTCTAAGACTGAACTGCAGGTATAGATAAGCAGCCCTGCAGATTTCTTGGTAATTGAAATGAAGTCTTCTAAAAGGACTGGAAGATACACTCATCACAAAAAGAATAGCTGCACACAGAAGGAAGTGTTTGATTGCAGTGCTATTTCGGATTGAGCTACACATACAGAAGTAGTGTCTCTCAGTATGGCGTCGGGCCGCCATGTTTGCTAACCCAACACGCCAGACGTCTCAGTATGGAGCTGTAGAGGTTCTTAATGGTGTCCTGTGATAATCCATCCCATGCAGCTTGAATATTCTCACACAGTTTCTGCAGATGGTGCGGTAGGGGTGGAGGTGGAGTGACACCAGAACTTCTGGACGTGCGACACGTGACAACAAACTGTTCATGTTGGTGCTGACCACGGTGCCTCCATGCACGGATTCGTTGGTCGTCTCCACCAAGACAAAAGCGGGACTCGTCACTGAAGATGACCCGCTGCCATTCTGAGTCACTCCATGACAGTCTGGAATGACACCATTGCAGTCTTTGGTGATGTTGACATGGTACCGTGATAAGGCCCATCCTTGCTTATGTCACATGTGCAGTTGAGGGTGAAACTTGAATCATTGGCATGCCTCACGATGTCAGACCTACCCACCAAGTTTCATTCCTGTTGGTTGACTCCTTCTGGGTACAGCTATTTTTTGTTTGCTGATGAGCATATCATAAAGCCAACCTGCAGATACTAAAGACTGAAATTATCAGATTATATTTAGTTGCATGTGTAATTTTTGGTTAATGCTTTCTGCTTTATTTCCTGACACTGAAAAATGAATGACTTATTAGTACTTCTTCGTATTGAACTGCAATGCTTTATCAGCTCCTCCAGCCAGGGCATGCACATACATACATGTATATACATATAAACACACACACACACGTGCATGTATGCACAGAGCTCAGAATCCGTTTTCCTACATTAGGGTTGTCCCAGTGGAAAAGCGCAGGCTGAGCCAACACTGCTGGCTGTTTGTACCTGCTGCCGCTCGGAGCAAAACAGGCATTTACACGCCAAGCCCGTTTTGCTCATCCCCTCCGCATCACACAAAACAAACCACAAAACCAGGATCATAATTACATGATCAAAATTTAATGCGCCTCTAGAAAGGCTGGGATATATAAAGGAGTGCAAACAGCCTCAGGTAACGCAGAGCGCGCTGCATGCCGAGCAAAAGAAAAGAAATCACCACCTCGGCAGTAGAACAGCGAACGAAAGTTTTTTTGTTTCTGAGGAACAGCGCTCGCTTCCTTTTCACCCCTGTCAGTCGCGGCAACGGTCGGGCCTTCTCCGAAATTTTCACACCTACACGGCAACCACAACACTGCGCTGTTTTGCTTTATCAACTAATAGTTTCCATTTCCAAGCCCTCAGCTTTTCCACTGATACAAAAAGCATGAGGGCTGGAAAAAAAAAAGAGAGAGAGAGAGAAAAAAGAATGAGATTTACACCAGCATGGTGTCCAGAGGTCTCTAATCACACCCTGTTGACATTCGCAAAAGCCACTGAAACAGGATGTTGTAAACTGTTAAACCTCAGAACGACATGCATGCCTAATTATAGCCCTCCTCTATTAATAATATCTATGTGGTCGCCAGCTTGTTTATCGAGACAATCGTGCGCGGCACAAAGGGAACATATGTACAGACAGCGTTGTTATGACAAAATAAGATGAAATTGTCAGAAGCCAAATGCAGTCACTTGGGGTCAAACACAGTCTTGCCCCGCTAAGCTCACCTGATGCAATCCATTGTAACAATTTTCCGCATTAATAAGTAATAAGAAACAGGTTCATTCTCACAACAGGCCAAAACAAACAGGTCTTATACGCAAAGATCAAGCACTGCTCTCGGCTGCAACAGCATAAAACACTGCTCTCAACTGGACGTCTGTCGTTTTAAGCTGCATCTTACTGGAACCCATTGATTACATTACATTTGCTGAACTGAACGCTGTTTAATAATTGGTTTAATTGTCCTATGCTTGTCTGATTACAGCGTGAATATCGAAAAACTGAGAGTCAGAGAAGAGGCTCAGTCAGTTATACATAATAGAAGCAAAGAAAACAAACAACAGGTAAGAAAACATAAGTTAATGGCTTATAAACAGAATTAAATGTGATTCATTGCACTTGCTTGTTTTATGTAGCTACTCAAGAGCAAACTTGTGTGCTCAAATTTGACCCTAAAGGAAGATATGGTTAAAATTAGGAATTCATTTTGTCCCTTTTAAGAATTTAGTTTGTTGTAGCTGTGAGTGGACAAAACCATTAGCACTATTAGAATTTATCACCTGCAGTAATTGCATAACATTATTATCAGGAGCCTAAACAGTTTTCACAGCTGTTGTCCAGTGACCGCAACAGTCATTGCATATTCCACCTAATGAGTGTATATAATACAAACACTCACCGAGCACTTTATTAGGTACACCTCCTTGTATCCTACACGTGTTGTCCATTGTGTCAGCTCCACTGACCAGATAGGAGCACTCTGTACCTCTACAGTTCCAGACTGTAGTCCATCTGTTTCTCTGTATACTGTATTACCCTGTTCTTCAATGGTCAGGACCCCCACAGGACAACCACAGAGCAGGTATTATGTGGGTGGTGGATCATTCTCAACACTGCAGTGACACTGATGTGGTGGTGGTGTGTTAGTGTGTGTTGTGCTGGTGTGAGTGGATCAGACACAGCAGTGCTGCTGGAGTGTTTAAACACTGTGTCCACTCACTGTCCACTCTATTAGACACTCCTACCTTGCTGGTCCACCTTGTAGATGTACAGTCAGAGACGATAACTCATCTGCTGCTGCACAGTGCAGTGTTGGTCATCCTCTAGTCCTTCATCAGTGCTCACAGGATTCTTCTTCTTCTTCTTATTATTATTAACTACAAAGTGCTCCTATATGGTCAGTGGAGCTGATAAAATACACATGCTGCCCCTGTGCTACTGCTTTTGTTAGTTGGCTGATTGTTAATAGTTCTCTTGTCAGTTTTCCTGCCACATCAGTGCCGTGTTTTGCATGTAAATGAGACTTCATTCTTGATGAACTTTGCTGATAAGCTGGTAGCTGGAAACAACTTTTATCAAGAGAGCCATCAATAGAGCTCGCCATTTGAAAGCTGTATTAATCACAGACTCCGTTGTAGCAAGATATATTTTCAGCCTGCACCAACACAGATGCCTCAAGGGGTAAAACTAAAACTTAAAAAAAAAAATATATATATATAATATATAATATATATATATATATATATAATGAAAATAATTAAATTAACCATGTAGCATGATAACTTGGACAGCACTGAAATGTGCAATAGCAATACATACAAACAGAAACATAGGGGAGAGCAAAGAACCCCAGTCAGACGTGTATGTTATTACCTCTAGGGCTTCCTTGCTGTTAGACAACGAGGCACATTCACACGTACACCCACACCCACACATGCACACCTACACGCTAGCTTGGCTACAGACGCAGCTTCTCTGAGTGTGACAGAACACAGAAGGTTTGCTTTATTAAAACATGCTTCATTCCCGCCGCGTGCCGGTCTGTGATACTGCCACTGCCAACACGCACACGTGAGTACAGGGAGTACAGCTGACCCCTCCCTGCCAGTTTTCCCTCTGGGTGTGGTCCATCAAACCTATGCCTGTCCAAGGCATCTTTTAATCTCGTCCTCCACGCAGGGAGCAGTGACCGGCCGCTGACGTTCGCTCCTCTAAAAATATGCCGCACGGGAATTCCGGTTCTGCCCCATTTGACCAAAGCAACAACTCGCTTTACTGCTATGACTCTAAGGGCGCTGTCAGCATTGATGTCACTTCGCTTAGTTTCCATCACCTGTGTACATGCGACGCGAGCTTTCAAAGCACTGGAAACAAATTCGAACACAGATAACAATACCGCAGGCAATTACAGAACAGGAATCACTCCTCTTCTGAGTCGACAGCTCTGTGATTCCACTTCTGGGTAGTTTGGTGTATACAGTAAAGACAAGGCATGCAATTACTGTCAATTCAGTACTACCAGTCCATCCAGCACTAGATGAGTCAAGTGAGTACTATACTGTGTAAAAGTGCCCAATATGAACTGAAGTGTTTTTGAGGTTTGAACAGATGAACTGATAATCTAAACTAAACTTGTGATTTGCTCTGTATTTATTTGAGGTGAGACATGAAACCAGATAAATTGTTACCACACAAAGCTGTATCTTAGCATCAACTGAGCATCCATTTCCTACAGTGTCTATACACGGTAAAAACCAATGCAGCTTTTAAACTTCAACATGTATGTAGCCTAGTTAACCTGAAATGTTGAGTTAATTGCACTTCTACCCAGTCTATTCACATTATTATGACCACTTCCTACTTTTGAGGGTGCCAAGTGTGTAGCTCATCCATCTCTGGGCCCACTCATCCATGTGGAAGGCACTCTCAACCGTTTTGGGTATGAATCCATGCTTGCAGATCACGTACACCCATACATGCTGATCGTCTTCACTGGGGCGGATGGGATCTTCCAGCAACACAATGCGACATGCCACATGGATAGAACTGTCCCACATTGGTTGGGAGAGCATGAGACATCCAAGTACCGCCCTGGCCCCCCGGTTCCCCAACTGAGCATCTGTGGGACCACCTCAATTTTGGCCTCAATGGATACTTAAGCAGCTGTGGGATGCACTGCAGTCAGCATGGCTCCAGATACCTGTGACAACCTACCAGGACCTTATGGAGTCACTCCCAGCCCGTCTAGCTGCTGTCTGTGCTGCACACGCCGGTTACTCTGGATATTAGCCAGTGGTCATAATAACGTGACTCGATTGTGTATTAATAAGCAAACAAAAAAGCAAAAAAGATGAATAATCTTGTTTTACATTTGTTAACTTATTATTTGAAGCTTAATGAGCTCAATGTTTCAGGTTAACTCACTTTTCTAAGGCTAGAAGCGGCAATATTTATTTTTATAGTGTATTAATCGTTTTAGAAATGGCAGTGTTTCTCAACCCTGGTCCTGTAAGGGCCCTGCCCTGCACATTTTAGTGCTTTCCCTGATCTCAACACACCTGATTCAACTCAACAGCTCATTAACAAGCCCTTTCAGAGTTGCAGGGGGTGTGTGAAAGCAGGGAATCCACTAAAATGTGCAGGGCAGGGTGCCTCCAGGACCAGGGTTGAGAAACACTGGTGTAGTGATACTCAGCTCAGTGATAGTCAGCTACTATTTTGATGAATATCTGAGAAATCAGGTTTATTAAGAGCCAAACCATAAACACTTATCTAACCAAACAATAATAAACAATGCACATACTATAAACCATACAAATATTCCTTGCAATTTAATTTAACTGGTTTTACTGAACTGAACCGAACTCAAACGAATACTTGAAAAACAATAAACAACTCAAGGCAAAACTTTAGATGAACACAAAACCATATTTTTATATTAATTCAAAGCTCAAACCCACTTCAAACACACATATCCGCACCCTCCACTTCTGGAAAAGCTGAATTGTTCAAATTTTAAAAGAAGATTTTGATCCAAATGAAGATATTTAATGTTTAAAAGCTAAGCTAAGAATCCCTAAGAATGCAGTGGTCTGGCAGCACGTCCAGGGTGTTTCCTGCCTTTATCCCAGTAAGAGCTGGGATACGCTCCAGCGCCGCCCGGAATGATAAAGCGGTTTAAAAGATGACTATACTATGATGAAGCTAAGAAACCTTCAAAAGATATATGCATACAAAATATGAGTTCTTTTTGTGGTACTGTAAGAGCAATAAGAGATCTGTAAGCATACTCATGAAGAATTCTCTATTATTATTATTTTATATAGAAATCGTATTTAATCACTTAATTATGGCGGTCCGAGTAAACATTCTTGGAGTGCCATAATTCTACTGTTTGTGAAAATGAATGACGGCTATAACTGTCCAAGCCAACATGAACCGAACTAAGCCTAGCACCTCTAAGAAACTGGTACTGCTCTATGCCGGCCTTTCATCTGTGCAGTTCTGAGATTACCAGGAGATTACAAAGGCGGATTCAAAACAAGCCCTTTCAGAGACCACTGGAATGATGAATCATGGAAGTGAAAAGCTCAAGACAAGCATAAGCACCAACACCCGGATCCACTTTCAACTACATGGCTTGAGACTGCTCCGGCTCTGTTTTGTACTCCTTGGAGCCAACAGCACTTGAGTGCAAGAGCTAATCAAGTGAGAGCAAAAAAGGAGAAGAGGAGAAAAGGTGAGCGGGGAAAGCCTGTGGTTTGGTAGAGATGGATGGCCATCACGCCTGGACAATCCTTAGCATGAAACTTGACTCTGATGATGAGTGAGATGGGGGGTGCTAACTGGGGCTTTTCAAATCAAGCGTGATGAGCTCAGCAGCTCAAGACACAAATCACCAGGTCCATCACAGCATGAGAGTGTTATATTTTATGGGCTGAGTGAGGGTGTCCAGCTTGGTTTAACTCCTAGACTCTATTTGCCATACAATAAATACTGCCTTGGTCTCCGCAGGGTGAGAAGGTTCAAAGGATGTCGACAGAGGCCCGTTAACTCCGAACGTAACTGTTCTGTTATTCCCATTTAATTTTTATTGGCATTTCTAATGAACGTGGTCGGAAACCTGAAGGAGATTCTGTCTGCAAACAAGAGAAAACGCCTCTCGAACGTCTAACGAAATTCATAGATCACTATGTACCACCAGCATGTTTTTGCCTTGAAATCGTATATGTTCAATGGAAGGGCAGCTTTCACAGAAATGCTTTAACCTTGTTTGAACTGCCCGTGAAATTGATTTGGCAAAGGAAGCTTAACTCTGAATTTGATGCTGTAGGAGAAGGGCAATTGAATTTCCTGCTACATATTACTTATTGTTTCCCCACAATATCAAATCTGCTCTCGCTTTCAGCTGAAACACTAATGGGCTATTCACAGCCTCCCACGCGCTGAACCGCGGCAGGGAGGCGGCCCCGGGAGCGAGCATGCCAACTCTTGCCTTAACCCCATGGAGAAGAGCATTGGAAGGGTTAAGAAAGCACATATAAACACACATACGAGCACTCCGAGCACATTCTCCGCGATGAGTAACTAATCTACTGTTGCTATAAATTTCGGCGAAAACAGCCCAGCGGACGTGCTGGAGCAGCAGATCACGTTCTGTCGGTGCAGAAAAGCCTGTGCCGCCCATGTGGAAGCGTTCAGCTCAGCAGCTCGGAGGCTGACAGCATGGAGAAATAAAGAGAGAGAGAGAGAGAGAGAGAGAGAGAGAGAGAGAGAGAGAGAGGGAGAGAGAGAGAGAAGAAGGGACAGTTTGTTTTAAAATGGCTTTGAATAAACCCAGTATGTGTGTGAGCAAGAGAACGAGAGAGTGAGGGAGAGGGAGCGAGGGAAAGGGGCGTGAGCCACGCTGGCAGGCATTAAAGCCTTGGATCTTGAAGGAGTTTCCCCAGGCCTCTGCTACTGCTATAGCTCTCAATCAGACAGCCGAGGAGGAGGAGGGAGAAGCCTCGCGCAGCTCTAAAGGCCAGAGCGCACTGACCCAACAAACACCAGCAACCTCAAACGCTGGGTTACAGTGCCATAACTGGCTATTATTGTTGGTAGTCTAGATTTGGCCCATGAGGACGTTTGAGTCGGTCTGCCAGGAAGTTACCCTAACCCTCATCCAATCAGAGAGCAAACGCTTTTACAATATACGACCTTTTAGTGACAAAACACAGTGTAACGTGATTGAAAACCTACTGTTCTTCTTCGTTAATGCAGTACTATGGGCATGGTGCAGTTACAGCATGTCTTTGTAGATGTGGTGCAATACATGCAGTTATACATTAGCTAAGGCTAAACTGCTAACATGGTTGGGAAATAGCTAGCGGGGCTGAATACCATTTTTTGGGCTCCGGAGCTTCGGCAGTAACCAACAGCAAATATACAAAGCTTCAACTCGGGGGTGTCTGAGAAAAGCCGGTCTGAAAATCAGTGTCCGATGCCTGTGTTTAAAGCTTCAGCTTCATCTGCTGTAAACCTGAATCACCAGTTTAGCAGTTTTCCTCACAGAGCCATGCGGCGCTCATGGCTTTACTACTGTCTACCGGGCCTTTCTTAGCAGAGGGCTAGGGAGTAATAACACAGCACAGGTGGACTTGAGGTACGAAGGGCATACATGGCTGCCCTAGTAAGGGTCCATTACAGCCGCCCTGAGAATACACCCTGTCGTTACGTCGTTAGTAGTTAGTAGTGTTAGTGGTAAAGAGGAGGAGTGTTTATGATGGTCCGTTTTAGGAACATTCGACATGTTGTAGAGCCTGAATATGGGTGGAGTGGTGGGTTTTTACCTGTTGGTACATTCAACAAATGAATATCCAAATAGCTAAATATTTTTAGGGAGACTAAGATCCTGAAAGTACCTAACCCTACGCTTTTCCCCTTTTGATTTTGAAAACTAGCTAAGGTGGTTTGGGAAGACAGCCATAATCTCCAGCCTTCACCGTAGCCATTTCTATCCAGCCAAGCAGGGATTTCTCCTACCCAGCCTATGGCTGCCAGTGGTGGTAGGGTGGCCACATATCCGTTTTTTCAACTCCCAGTCCTCCATCCGGCGCAGTACCTGAACTATTTAAAATGTTCACTTGCCAACAATATTATGTGTGCCATGGGCTCATGACCGTTTCAGAAGAAGTGCCTTGCATTTCATTGGTTTACCGAGGTCATGTGACATCGTGACTCGCCTACCGGCTAACTGCAGGTCAGCCCTCTAAATGCTAGTCAATTAGTAAGATCCCGTCTGACTCATGAATGTCATCCATTCCACCCAATTAGGTGAGTAGAGCAATCATGTATGTGTTATATAGGTTAGGTTATGATTTTAACTCTGTTCTAGTATCGTGCCCGACCACCCACCCCTTTTTGACGTCCTCCTTTTGGGGATGGGATGTCCTTCTTTTTGGGTTTATGAAAGTGGCCACCCTATTTTGTGGTCAGTTGTGGTGGAGGTAGATCTTTGTTTGGGAATGTTAGGTCAGTGTGACATGGCTTTGAACACTCAAATTGATCTTCATCTGCCAGCTCCCCCAGCTAGGCGAGACTCAGGGACAAGTTCTGGTGCTCCTCTTGTGCAGCTGATGCTAAAGTAGCGTACTGGAGGCAGAAACTGAAGTGCACTGCGAGTCTCTTGAGCCTGATCAATTACAACTGTTGCCAGGGTGAGTGAGGAAACCCAGGAGACACCGGAGTCTGCTCGACCCAGACAAGAAAGAAAGAAAAACAAACCCACACGCACTGTGAATTAAGACTCACCACCGCCGAGATTGAGAGAACGCTATAAAGACACGGCCTCCAAAATTAGACGGCCAATCTAACAACAACAGCTCCCCCCTCTGCGCCACCGCAAAGAAAGACCTGTTTAGGTTGGCTCGGTTTGAAACAGGCCCTTTTCCTTTGATCCGCCGAGCTTTGCTGCGTCTCCCTATCGCACTCGTCTTTTCCTCCCTCCGTCTCTCAGCTATCTCCCCCTCCCTCCTCTGCTCTGCTCACTTCCTCTCTGTCCCCAGGGACGGTGGGGTGTGTGTGCCGGGTGGCCTCAGTGGGAGGGTGTGCGGCGGGGAGGGTGTTTACATGGTTAGGCCTTCTCTCCTGTGCCCTAATCAGAGATGTGCAGAAATGATTCACAATTTGCTGCACTGCACACGTGCCACACACCCTTTTCTGAAGCCTTTACACAATAAAGAGCCAACAACAACAACAACAACCATGCCTTTCATTCCTCGCTAGCCTTTTTCATCAGGGCACTGCGCATAACAGTAAGAAAACAAGGTCACACAGAGTCTTAAAGCCATATTTTTGGTAAAAACTGTACACAGTTTCCTTCTCATCTCTGAAGTAGCTGCTGCATTCACCAGTCTGAGTTGAAAAAGCGCATCTCGTAGCAGTATGCAGCCAAGGGCAACGTGAAGCCACACAAATGTTGGCATGGGGGCAGCTTGACTGGTGAAAATGAATGATCATCAGAGGGCAGTTGTAGCAGTGTGGGACACTCTGTGTTCTGTTATATTGTATAATACTGGCTTAATCTGGAACTGAACAACAAGACCTTCGGCACTGCGGACACCCAGTTTATTATTAAAGCTGTGAAAACCGAACTGTTGAATGAGCAATGCGCACTGCGGTGGCATCATTTTCCATTGCAGCACCAAAGATGCATATCCAGTTGCAGCATCAGACTGCACTAATAATTATGAATACACTCACTCACTCTTCTTCTAAACCGCTTTATCCTTCTGGATCACTGGGGGGTGCTGGAGCTGGAGCTGGAGCAACATTCTACGGGCGGAAGACAGGAAACACCCTGGACAGGCCGCTGAACCGTCACAGGACAGACACTCAGACATACACATTCACACACACGCACACCTGGGGGCACTTTAGCATCTCCAGTTCACCTGACCGCATGCCTTTGGACTGTGGGAGGAAACCAGACCACCCAGAGGAAACCCACACAGACACGGGGAAACAGGCAAACTCCATACAGAAAGAACCCCAGCTGGGAACCAAACTCAGGCCCTTCTGGCTGTGAGGCAACAACGCGGCCAACTGCGCCACTGAATTAGTACCAGTAGTGTCATCAACTTAAATGCCTGCTGAACAAGCTCGAACATTAGAGGGATAAAACCCATGTTGTGTTGCTGTTGAACCGCATTTGTTGTCCCCACTTGATAACAGGGAAATTAACCCAGCACTATGATTGGTCGAGCTCTTCCTCTTTTGTTTTTCGGAAGACGCTAGACATCGCCGTCTCTTGCTGTTAGACGTAAGGGCTGCACATGCTCAATTGACCTCACGGACGTCGGCAGCTTTTTGTACAGTGACAAATTGCAGCAGCGCATCTTGATGTGCGGATTTGCTATGCAGCATGCGTGCAGGTTGGCAGGTCTGGTGCTGCACTGGAGCTGTCAGGCTAGTAATGTAGCTAGCAAGTAGCAGAATCTATATACCTCACCGATTAACAGTGCATGGCGAATTCAAGACGTATCAAGTTGTTAAGCAGTTGTTTATGTGATTGTTAATGTGGTATGGAACAATCAGACAAACATACTGACAACATTCAAGCTTCAGTATGGCTGCTGCGACTGGCCTTAGCCATGCAACATACTTCTGTGTTGTAGCTGCAGCACGCAACTAAAACGCTCCAGCTCATCGACTACATTTTGGATACGGGGAACTACTGATTTAACAAGGCGTCTTGCCTGAATAAACAGGGTAACGGCCTTTGAGATGGACGTGAAGGCATGTCTGGGTGAGGAGATATGGGTTAAAGATTAAAAACGTCTGTGTTTCCTCAGTCAGTAAAGGTTCACGGCAAAAACCTCTGCGGCCATCAGATAAGCGGCGTTTGATGAATACTGACCTGGAAAGGCGTTCGGCAACGGCGGCCGCGAGAAGAGGATAGTCATCTCGTGTTCAAATATGGTGGAAAAGCAGGGGCATATTGAAGCAATCACGTTTTGGTACGCCATAAATGTCTGAGTGAGAATTTGGCGCTACACCTGCGCTTAAATGGGATTTATGACATCAGCATTTGTACTCGGCCTCTTTAAATCACCTGTACCCTGTCAGTCCTAATGTCAGATTTCAAACCGTACTGTTTTCATCCCCATATAAAATACCTATATATGCTGCAGTTTCTGCTTCCAAAAGGGCTTACATCAGAGCCAGCTTTATTGGTCTCCATCCATCACCGAGCGAGCGCTTGGAGGTACCTCAGTCGTCTGACCGAGTAGAGGCTCTTGGCTGGCCGCCTCACGCCTGACCACTTCTCTCTTTACAGAGAGAGGAAGCCACGGGCCCAATTTTATCGCACCAGACTTGGGAGACTCTGTAAAGTCTCCTCTTCAGCTTGGGGCATGACCTCTCGTCGGGGTCAGAGAGTTGTGGAAGTCCTACGCGTGCACGCTCCCTTCCCTGAATCGCTGCAAAGCCGCTGCACAAAAGACGGAATGAATACAGTACAGTAGAGTTAAAGCAGGATCCGTCTTTCTGATGTTAACGGAGCTGAGTGTACGATTTGGGGGGGATTGAATATTGTATGGAAATTGTTTTCATGTTAATGTTTTCATTAGTGTATAAAACCCTTTAGCTTCTTATTTACCAGTTTCACTGGTTCTAACGTTCAAGTTCCACCTTAAATGGTGCAGCAGGTTGAATCTGGTGCTGACTTTCAGCTTCTTATTTGCAAGATTCTTGTTCAAATGATCCCGTTCCACCTTAAATGGTGCAGCAGGTATTATTATATCGCCTCAAGTGCCAGAATGTAACCACAGCACCATTTATGGTGGAACAGGAAAATCTGGACAAGAAGCTGTTGAATGTAAATATTAGCGAATATTACCATCATTACAAGCAAAATTTTAAGGTGGTTTTGAGCATCTAAATCAGCTTATCAGGGAGAAGTGGTGATTATTAAGCTGAGTCTGAACTGAGTTAACACTAAAAACACAATAAAACATTAAAAAACAAAAAATTATCATGCTGTACTGATGATATGAGCATGCCAGGTAAGACCGCTTGATGGGTAGCACAAATTGCTAGAATACTGGTGCTGTTCAAGAACCATAGAGTCTCTTTTCCTGCCTTTACTTGCTCTAAATTACTTGTCTGACAGTTGATTAGTGTGTTGATGAACAAACAGATGAGCGCTGAGCTCAAGGCGAGGTTTATTTAACAGATTTGTAATCAAACACAGCAGCAACAACAGCAAGGCGGACATAACAGAAGGGCAAGACAGGGTCACAGTCGAGAAACAAGCGAACGTCGAAAACCAGGCAAAACAATCAGAACAGCAAAAGTACCAAAAGGGCAAAGAGAAAAGAGTAAATCAGTAACAGAGTAGCAAACAAGAGTAATCACAGAGAGAACCGCTCAGTAAGCACAGAGTGGCAGTGGGAGAGAGGAGTATATATACAAACAGACTAAATTAACAACAGGTGTGTTCAATACTCAGGAGACTCGGATCTAGAAAACGGAACGGGATTGGGAGACAGCGGACACGTGAAAGTGACATCATCGGGGGTGAGAAGAGAGCCAGCAGGCGTGACAATTAGCTAAATGATAGGTGGCCTCTGACAGGACACTGCTGTCTATGTATGGCAGTTCAATCCAGCATCCTACAATATCGCACTCCCATAAAGACACTGAAGAAAGATGCTGCACTGACGCCGTGCATAACGGCTTAATAAGCCAGCAGGAAGTTGTGACCGTTGAGATGGTTGGGATATTTCAAGGCCATCTGCTGCTGGTGTTCCCCCATAGTTTTCATACCACAGCTCTTGGACTGGCTTTTTCCACTGCTCTCATCAGCCTCCGTTTGGACTGCTTTATAAACGCCTATATCGGTCCTACATCTGGACTCTCTGAAATAGCCATTCAGCATCAGACGACCGCTGGAATCCACCAGAGACTACTGAGCATCTGCTCCAACTCCTACACGCGCACACAAATACATGCCTAGATTAAAACTTCGCATAGACATATTCCTGCCCGTCACAGCTCCTAACGGAGACCACAGACCCATGACTCCCGCGAACGCTCGCGCACGAACGCATCTGCATCGATATGGCACTGTCGGACGTAAATCTCAGCCGTGCCTTCACCAGGTTATGGCCATACGATCTCATCACCTGCAGATTTAATACTGACTCTGGCTCCGTGCGCCTTCTGTCTGAATGCCTTAGCAGAGGCAGGGACCCCGATTCCAGTATAAATCTTGCAGCTTTAACATAAACTCCAATGACAAGGCTCCACGCTCACAGGGTTCCCCACAGGCCCTATTTCAGAAAAACTACGTGCTCAAGCCCTTGCCACGATTATCGGCGTTCCGTGTGGATGAAGACGGATGACTGGGCTACGTGTCAAGCGGCTGTAATAACTGGGTAATTGTGGATTAATTAAGAGCTCAGAACAAAATACAGTGGACGTGATGACTGATAGATTGAAACGATTGTCCCCATCTGTTGGTTTGGTTATGTTTCATATGTATTATGCTGACAAAGTCGGCGTCTGCTATTCCCAAACTGTCACTTCACGTTTTAAAATTTCATTTTTCCCATCTTACTAATTTAAAAAATGTTTGATTTCCTTTCTACAGAAAAGGACAACCACACAATTCATAACTCCATGCTTTTTTTATGAAGACCTCCTTTTCCTTTGAAGTGCCGTATACACACACCAGGAATTATCCAGTCTTGAAGTCATTTGTATTAGTTATTCGTTACATAACTGGAAACAAGATGAACTATAACATATGGGGACGGGACACTTTTATGAGTCTGAAGACTGATTGGCATATGAAACATGTCTGATTCATGAGCGTGCCGTAATGCATCAAACTACCACTGTTAGAAGCATGAAGACAAGCCACTGAACCCGGGCCCACTAACTCCCTATGCTATAGGTGGTCCAGCAAAGCAAAATAAAGAGGAACTAAGTGTATTCGTTTCCTTCATTTGGAGAGTTTCTGCTTCAGCGGCTTTAATGGAGTTAGCACTGCGGAACTGTGTAAAGCCGTGGATCCATTACACAAATTTAAGGCTCCCAAATGCTGCAATTTTTTTCCTATTCAATTTTTTTTCTAATTGAGGTCCAGTTATTACGTTTGTGTGGTTTTATGTATCAAACCTGGCTGCACTTCATCATACATGACCGTTTTCCAACCTCTCTTCTCCCTCAGAATGAATCAGGCTGTGTTTGTTACTGTGCCTTTAAGACTGAGCTAACATAAATGAGCTCTGTTCTGATTGGCTGTCTTGTATTGTATAGTACTTCAATGTGAGTGGGCAGGGCTAAACTGCTGTAGGCTGAATAGGTGGATATATGTAAATGAGTTGGTTCCTGCGAAATCACAAAAGCAATGAATTCAGGCTGCATAGTTTCCATATAAGGACCGTATGGAGAGGGGAGTAAACGGTCAATGCTGAAACATTAATATGCTATAGTATATATGCATGCAAACTTTAGACTCCTTTATTTAAAAAAAACGAGGAAAATTCAGTTTTCCATGATATGGGCATTGCATGATATGGGAAATTTTATTTTGGGCGATGCATCAGTATTCATAGGGGGTGATAAAAATATTAAAAGCTGTGTCCAAACTAGCATAATCATGGGCAGACACAGAGCTAGCCCATGGCATAAGTGGTATAGGTGAATGCTGGGGGCGCCGTCCACCCATTGGGGCACCCCTAGGGCTCCTCTGCCCAGGAGAGGATGAAAGACAGCAAAAAGACAGATAATGTAATGTGATGAATGAATACTTTATCTGTTGCATAGTAACTGTTACCGTCAATGCTTGGAGCAAAGTTAGCTAGCTAGAAAATGTTTGCTAATTTAATAAACAGCTAGCTAGCTAGCTAGCAGGAGTTAGCACCAGTTACTCCCACACTAAATCTGTTAGGAGAAGCTGGAGAGACTATTAAGGTGTTATGAAGGGAAGTAACCTCCATAATTCTGAGAAATAGACTTTTCGTTGTACGTGTGCTGCATGAATCGTCCGCTGTCTGCCCTGAGGGAAACATATACTGCCATTTTAGCCTAGTTAGCCCAGCTCATAACAGTCCATTAAACTGTGTTTCCTTTAGTCATTAACTGATTTAAGCCTCTGGATTTCCATCTTCAGCTCATTCACTGTATTTGATATGTACAGTAAACAGCAGCATCATGTGAGAGAAGTGCTCTGTGCTGAGTACATGTCCTGTGTATGAGTGCTGGGTGTAATATACTCCTCTTAGTGTTTAGAGTGTTAGAGGCTATAATGAGGCTTAGGTGTATTATTACCTGGGTTTCACCATCTGAAGGGGCACCAACCAAAATCTTGCCTAGGACATGGCATTGGTCAGGGCCGGCTCTGGGTAGACACATTTTGCTCAGAAGACAAAAGCATGAGGGGGTTCCACGAATTAGAGAGTGGGAAGTTTAGATGGCAAGAATGGATGTCCTATAAACGGTCTGGACGTCCTGGCTGTTCTGTATTTGGTGATGGCTATTTAGTAGGGTTTACGATGGGAGAGCTGTATCTGTATTTGTATTATATCCAATAGAGACGTATTTTGTAGTGTGTGCTCTTCTCAAAAACGTTAATCAGAATAAGAAAGAGCAGGAAAACGCGGTGCACCTTACACTTTCTGTTTGATTACAATAGATTTTTATAGCTACTGAAAAACAGGAGATCACAGAAGATCATAACTACAGCACTAGACTTACTATTCAGCTTATAACTGGAATCAAACGGAACCAAACTAAATACATACCAAAATGGCACACGCTGTTCCGTAACTAATGCACGGCAACGATAAGAGAGACAGGAAAGTGAGGATCTATTTCGATCTGTTCTGAAATGTTTATATTGCATCCAGATTCTGGTCTGAAAATAATCAGCCGCGTGTGATATACTCGGTCTGGACTGAAACTGAATCAGGAGGCAGGAATAATTTGTTCTGTTCCTCAACTGTCGGTGGCAATCGTCAACTCTAACCGCCTCTAAAAGCTGCAAGCGCTTGGGCTGCCCGGCACAGACAGTCCGATTGTGAATGTTAAGAGAGCTGGAGCACACATCTCTTTTCCTTCCTCACTTTTTCCTATCAGCCTGCCTGTCTTTGTGTATAGGGGTGTGTGCGCGTCTCCTCAGTTTCTCTGACGTGAGCGCTCCATCTGAATCCTGAGGGTCCGCGGCATGTCTCTCGAGTTGGGCTTGACTGAACAGAGGCCATGGGCTCTGTGACCATGAATGAGAAGGAAAGAATGAAGGAAAGAAAGAAAGGAAGAGTAAATTGACCTATGAAAAGGTCTTCCGCTTGACTGTTTCAGGCTCATTTCTCTAGCCATCTTGGTCGGGATGTGCGGTTGGCTGTACCGAAATCAGGAATGCAGAATAGGCCGCCTGCCTGTGACAGGAGCTACCGGCAAACGTTCTTGTCATTTAACGACTCTTTCCTTCCTTTCTCTCCCTTTCTTTCTGGTGAGCACTGTAGACAGCGAGCAAAGCGAGGCAAGAGAAGGATGGAGGCGAGCCAAGAGCAGCAAAAGCCCTCGGCTTCCCCGAGCCTCGCCGCTCGGGGGATCTTTGCCTGATGACAGCTGCCACTGCGGGACACCGTTTCATTGCAATTTTAAATCCAAAAAAATAAAATAGGATTAAAGGTATTTAAGGGCATTTCAAGAGTTTCAAAGCAGCGTGGCCGGCGTTGACGATGACGATTAGTCAACAGATTAGGGAATTAATGATCTCCAGTAGATGAACAGAAAAAGACTGTGTGGAGTGTTCAACTGAAAGAAGCCCCAAAGCCACTCGGCTAGTGCAGAATGCTAGGCAATACGCAAGCTTCCTGTTTGTGAAGACGGCCAAAGACGCATTCATCATCTTTAGCTTCCGTGTACCAGCGGGCCTCAGGGGCATTGTACCCAATTCAGGCCAAACTTGGGCCAAAACCAAAGCCAAGCCACAGGCTGTATCATAGACTTCTTCAGCAGCGGCGCTTCTAGCCAACCCTCAACCCTCAGAATGCACCCAGGAGCACAGAGGCCCCACACCACAAACCCCCAGCACATAAACGCAAGGCACATGCTGGTATCACCGCGCACACAAACAACTCCTGTTTCCTCACTGCAGAGTTGTTTTTCTCCAGAATGGTAGCTACCACTCCGACGTCCTTCCAACAGCCATGTGCTCTGGGATGCCATGGAACAGTTTGGAAACATTTGTACTTAATAATGTGGACAGCATGGATTAATCAGCGATAAAACACGTTCGGGCCTTCTGGCCAAAACGTGGCGGACGCTCTATTTTGACCACTATTTTGGCAGGGAGAAAAGAACACTAGGATAACCTTTTCCCCCTAAGAAAGAAAACCTGCTTTCCGATCTGAAAGCGGCAACATCCAGACACGGAGCAAACCAATTTGTTTAGACAGCGACGTAGTTACGCACCAGACGGATTCCATTGCAGTGACTACGGGTATAATGACGGAGTGGCTGAAATTGGACGACTCTGAATGAAATGGCCAAGGAAAGGAGCCTCACAGGAGAGGAGACGGGTACGCAGTACGCAGTCTCCCCCAGGAAAACAGCCTGTGCCCAATTAAAACGACACAGTGTCATTAGAAATCCTTCGGTACTACAGTCTGATGTCCTTTCGCCCTGCAAATGTGACTTTCCCTCTTATACGTGCGACGGAACGCCGCGGCCATGACCGTATCTAATTAATATGCACTATTCTCACATTTCTGAGGCTAAATGAAGTCGATAAATCAAGATCAATTCAGCTTCGTGACTAGCTTCTGCTGAGCTTTTGGACTTGGAGAGTGGAACTGAGACCACCATTGCACTGACCTTCAATCTTCCAGTTAGTGGTCCAACAAAATGACGTCTGCTCGCAATTACGACCATTTCCAGATTTATCAAGGCTTTATACAATTCCTAGGTATATAAAAAGCCTGTGAAGTGACTTCTTTTTGACTTTCGCTCAGACTCAGGACTTTCATAACAGGAAATGAAAAGCAGGTCGTAAACGGGCGGCCTATGTTTGTCTAAGCGTAATGTCCATCGCTGATAACTTAAACAGGGACGAAAAAGGAAATTTACATCTGGCCACTATTGGGTTATATGTTTCCAGTGACGGCAACCCCGAAATGTGCTGTTCCTGGTCCTGACAGTCTGGTTGCCTTCACAGCCGTCTAAACCAACCCCTAAGCCCTCTGAGGCCGCTGTTTAAGTCTTAAGTTATTTTTTCCAACAATTACAAAAGCCTACGTTCGTTTATCCGCAATCGTTCCAAAGAGTGCCAGGAAAACAGAATTCCTAACACACACACAAAAAAAAAAAAACACGCAGCAATAACAACAACAATAAAGAACTCCATGTTCTCTCTGGTCATAAATTATGAAGGAAAACCATCACCCTACTCTTCTACCTGTCAATAAAGACTACAGCCTGCTTCAGACTCTGCACTTAACCAAGATAAAGCCCCTCACTTCCTGTTCGATTAGCCCCTCCTTCTCCCAGCAAGCTACAGAGGTCAAAGTTGAATGTAGTAAAAGCCAAGGCTGTAACCGCAGGGCTGTCCCGAGCTCCTACCGGAAGCTCTAGCGTCCAGCTCCTTGCACAGGAGCAAGCACTGATATTCCCTAAACGCCGGTGAACCCCCCCACCATTTCATGTAGCCCCCTCCTCACTCTCCCCCAATGACTTGACCCCCCCCCCATAGCGCCAAGCTTGCGGCGCACGCCGATGTTAGCGACTCAGCATGTTTCAGCGTGGA
>CM067493.1:25069041-25088604 GCA_034552555.1 Semaprochilodus insignis
GCATGTTTCAGCGTGGAGCGGACGCACTCTCAATCATCATTAGAGGTTTGTGCGGAGTCCTGCTGCCCGGGTCTCCTGCCAACATGCGTAAAAGTTTCCATGAGAAAAGCCGCGAATCGCCCGGCAAGTGGGGGGTGGTCACGGGGATGGAGGAGTGCGGGGGGATCCTCTGAAATTTAAGACCTTTGCTCCATTAGAAAACAGAAAGAGAAAGACCGGGGGAAAGAAAGAACTGTCCGAAGTATGGAAAACCCCAATGGAGGTGCTAGGTGAGACGCAGAAAAGGAGCTCATAAAAGGCCTAAGTGTTGTCCCATTAGAGCCAGGGGTTGTACAGTCCAAAGCTTTAACTCAACGATAAAGAAAAGGAGACGGGGAAGGGGCCGACGGTTCTGCCTCCGAGTCCTCGAGCCCTGTCAACGCTGGGGCTACTCTACGAGGCTCCGGTGAATAGAGGCCCTGTGTATTCGGGAACACAGCTGGAGGGAATCTGCCACTCTGATTAGTGACCTCAGAACTGCACTTCATGATTTCACTCCTCATGCTGGTAGCTAATGAGAGAAGACAAACATCAGGGACCGCCCAGCGCCCCCCCATCCCCCCCCCCACCCCCCACGTTAAACTGTCACAAACACATACGGGTGAAACCTTAAGAGACAAAAGAAAAGCCACCCACTTGGAGCTTCGGTGATTGAAAATGCTAAGCAAACTATACGCCAACGCTGAAATGAAAGCAGGCAAAAGCTCATGCTCCCTCAAACACACATACACATACGAGGGAGCATGATGTCACACTAGCCGTCTCTCCTCGGCAACTGTGACCGCCGTTCCAGCATCTCGGCCTTCCAGCCAGCCTTTTATTGCTTAATTAGTGAGGAAAACGAGTCTGACGCGGATTCCGTACTCCTGTTTTCAAACGGATCGCTATTGTTCCCCCTGATGCCATATGCATGCAATTTTTTGCTCGCTCCGTGCCATATGCGTCGTAAATTGCTGTGGAATACAGAAGGGAATGACCCAAGAAAGGCTCTTATTGGATGCTGCCCAGTTAGAGACCACAGGGCGGCATTACGCAAGTGCTAGACACAGGAACAATGACACGGAGTAATGCCATGTAAAAAAGGAAAAACGTTGACGTTATATTGAGGCATGCTTTTGATTTCAAAGTAGCAAAGGAATTTTCCAAGACGTCCCTCGATTCTTGGCTTCGTCCCTTCCAGCCTTCAGCACTTGACTGGATAAGGATCTGTTTACTTGAATCCTTTCAGCAAATAAGCTACTACAATTCGGGCGACACTCCTGGAGAAGTGGATTACAAAGACAGCTAGTGAAAATGGAGAGCAGTGACGATGACATATACTCTCACTCTATCACTCTGTCCTTTCAAGTAGTTAGCAACAGGCGGGAGGTCTGAAGACTGTGTTGAGTTGTAGGGAACTCTGAGGGGCACATGTATACCTCCCCCACGCCCCCACTGCGCCAACCACACATGTGCATCATCTATGAGCCCCTGCTGCTGCGGTAGCCATCCGTTGAATAATTTCTCGAGTGGCTCCTTCAAAACAGAGGTTTTCCGTTCATGGGTGGGAGGCCCAGGAGTGCGCGCCTGGCCTCTGGAGTGTCCAGCAGAAGACGCCCACAGTAGTCTGGGGGCCCCCTGTCCACACCATGACGGCAGAGGTTTCCCTCCCAGCAGAGATGATCGTCTCTCTAGCCAGCAGCCCAGAAGGCCTATTAACAATATCTTGGCAGGGGAAAACATCTTAAATGCAGGTATAATATTTTTCATTATGAATTTTTTGTAATAAACTTACCAATTCAGCCAATGGAACATACACTCATCATCAAAAGTTGCACCTAGAACAAAACTTAGGTGGGTATGTTTATTATGAGACCTGAATGATTCCAGTTTCACACTCGGACGTGCGTGTGATAAGTAAGGACGAGCCTTATCGCTGTACCTGACTGACTATATAAGGTCATCCTGTTGTTCATGCTTTCCATTTTGACTTGTGCTGTTGTATTGGTAGCATCCCTTGCAAGCGAAGTATACCTCAGAGAAGAGTTTGAAAGCGGGATGGTCTTAAACCGGTCGTGCGGATATGACAATAGCATGCTGTTGGTGGTAGTGGATAGAAGAAGGCACGCAACAGTGACATGAGGGATCTGGGAGAGCTACACGAACCACAGGGAGAGAGAAGCGACGGATTGTCATGACTGCCTACTTTTCAGCGAGCAGTGATGTCCTCCATGAGTCATCCTGTTAGTGCCGGCACCATTGGCAGACGGCTGCACCACGCAGGACTACATGCACGCAGACGGTTACAACGACTGTCCTTAACACCACGTCAACGTCACCAAAGACTGCAATGGTGTCGTGCCAGACTGTCATGGAGTGACTCAGAATGGCAGCGGGTCATCTTCAGTGACGAGTCCCGCTTTTGTCATGGGGGAGACGACCAACGAATCCGTGTGTGGAGGCACCGTGGTCAGTGCCAAGATTAACGGTTTGTTGCCCACGTCACACGTCCAGAAGGCCTGATGTCCCTCCACCTCCACCCCTACCGCACCATCTGCAGGAACTGAGAATATTCAAGCTGCATGGGATGGATTATCACAAGACACCATTAGGAACCTCTACAACTCCATGCCGTGACATCTGGGATGTTGGGTTAGCAAACATGGTGGCTTGATGCCATACTGAGAGACACTACTTCTGTGTGTGTAGCTCAATAAATATTGATCATATCAGTCTAAATGTATCATCATTTATTGTTCCTGGTAACCTTTATCTTCCTTCCCAACAGCACTGCAATCCCACACCTCCTTCTGGGTGCAGCTGTTCTTTTGATGATGAGTGTATTACATGCAATCCCTCCATTTAAAAAGCTTTTATTTGCCAGGTTTATGTGCACTGCAGTAATAAAGGTGAAGAAGGAGACTCGTGCGCTCTCTGCTGCACCAAACGTTTGTTTATTCCGTTTTTCAGCTGGTTTGAAACAGTGCAGAGCCCAGGAGGTGGAGGGGGGGGGGTGCACGGGTTGGTTATGGGCAGGCAGATGCCTTTGGAGGATGCAGTTACCACCGCACACTTACCGGGACTCCAGCAGCCGACCACAGACGCTTATTCAGGCATTAGAGTGCGCGAGATGGCAGCCTGATCGAGGTTTTACGAGACGTGCTCTGAGCGGCCCCGGCCAATCAATACGCATTCCTGCAGCTCGCTTAATGCAACTGTAATCACAGGCTGAATGCATTTGGCCACTGAGGCGGAGGTATGGAGGCACGGGCGAGAGCTAAAGTGACTGGAGATGAGGTACGGGGGGAACACGGAAACGAGGTTACTCTTGTTTTTTTTGAACGTGAGCACGGAGGAAATTTGGAATACTTTCACATCGGGGCTGAGGTACCAGGTAAAACGATCCAATAACAAGCTTTCATACAGCATCAAACCGGGCTAGAGTTTCGTCTCTATTGACTTAATGCTGCCATAGTTCATGACACAAGAATAAACATGCCGTTCGGCATTACGCAGTTTATGTTTGAAGAAGTCCTACTCCATATCTGAGGGGTTATTCGATTTCCTCTGTTCTCGGCTTGAACGTGCGCTGAACAGGCAGATGATAAACGCGAGTGTGAATTGACACGACTTTCAAAATGTCACTTCTGACTACGTCTGAGGCTATTACCAGGAGCCGATGACAAATAGATGACCTCGGATCCCTCCGTGTTGTTTATTTATGAGCTGAGGACACTGAGATGACAGATTTAGTGGAAGCTACATACTAACTCAATTTCTGCTCAGCCCTTAAATACCCCCCACCCACACAGGCAGCCGTACAGACACACACACACACACATAATCATACAATGTCCTCTCAGGAGCACAATAGCCACCTCTAACCCGGCTTTCACTCTTCGCAATAAAAGAGCTCTGTTTATAGCTAGCGAGAAACAGAGCTGCGGGGGAAAAGCGATGCTGTCCGTATGTTGCCCTGCCCTGCCTTTTAGTATTTTATTTTATTTATATTCAGTGGATCCATCACCTCCCCGCACCACCTCCCAGAACACCGAACGTTCAACAGTGAGCCGGTAGCCACAGGTGACCAGGGGGCAAGGACCACAGGCAATTATTAGAGGAACGGCGGGAGGGCTCAGGGCTAAACACCCAACGGCCCCATGGGTGCCGCTGGGCACACAGCCAGGGGAGACCCCGGTGACCCCCCAGGCTCCCTTGATGACGCCAACTCAGCGCAAGAGGCTCCGCGGGGAGGCAGAGTGAAAACAAAAGCCTCAACCCCCCCTCTCCACTCCTCATGCCCCTCAAATCCAATTCTGGAAAAAAAACCCGAGCAGCTCTCACCTCAGGAAACCCCTACCTATTGTTTTGCTTCCTTCATTAGGGCTCATGTCAACAGGCTTGACTGCCGTGCGTGTGCCACTGTTTTCGCCCGGCCGCTCCCAGCCTGACCTCTGACCTCCTGCGCGCCTGCCGTGTTTGGACAGATTGTTTAAAACCCCACTGTGCTCGTTTACCGCCGTCGCATAACAAGTGGATTCATACTTCCGGCACGCATGCACACCCACGCACTCATGTCCATGCACCTGCACCAACCGGTGGGGCTCGAACGGCGTGCAGACAGTTTTTAATACAAGTCACGGTGACAATTTCTAACATCACAGCGAACAACAAGTACCTAATACGAAGTGCCATGGTTACTTGTTGTAAAGCCTAGCGCACACTGACCCAGCCAGCCTCTAATGACTGTTACACCGCAGTTTCATCATTGGTACAAGCTCACTAGGCGGATATTTGGGGATTTCAGCAGAATGCAGATGGGGGGGAAGGCCTGTTTAAAAGCACTACATCGAATGGATGCCATTCTGGAACATCTTGGCTCGCTGTGTGAAAGATGTTGTGGGTTTTTTTGAGGGATCGTGTAACGTGAAAAAAGTCATAATGAATGGGAACATTCTGACATCTGGGATTAGCATGTGTAGAAACTGACAAAACAATAAGCCAGTGTGAAGGAGGAAGAACATCCGAGACTTTCCAAAAATTACAAACAGGTTTGGCACTCCAACAAAACCTTTGGTTAGGTTGGGGTTTGCAGAGTTGGTCTGCTCGGGGGATTAACAGTATGTAACCTTAAATCACACCGTGTTATTAATGTTGGATGATGTTAGAGCACTGTCTTTGTTTATCTGTGTCTATTAGCCAAAATTCACACTAGACATGACACGTTAGCTCCATGTAAGCATGGTGGAAGTGAGGGGCAAAGGCTTCCACTTGGCTCCACTGATAAATATCCGCCCTTTTTTTTCTTCCGACTTTTTCCAGTTGAAGAGATTGTAGTGTGTTTTAACCAGAGCACAAACCCGTGGGTCTATGGAGTTAACATTTTGCTGGACGTGAGACAGTCATCTAATGCAGAAGTGCTTCTAAGCAATCCGTTTATCAGGCGAATGCTTTTGGTGCCTGGAACCCACTGACCCAACCTTCTCTAATAAACAGCAGCAAATCCAAATGCTGGTGTACGTACTACCACAGTACACGCTATCAGCCGAGATCCTCTAGAACAGCGTTCACCAGCCTTGCTCTTGGGGATCTATCTTCCTGCCAACTTTAGAACCAATCCTGATCAACCCGCCCACCTAATCCATCGTACTACTGCTTTCAGAAGTCCTTTGCTACACTTGGGTTGGAGAGGAAACCTGCAGAAAGGCAGATCCCCATGAGGGTGACCACTGCTCTAGAATACTCTTCAACCATTGGTCCGGCTTATCAGTTTTCATTCTGGAATAGCATAAGGCACAATGTTCCTGAACGTAGGTGCTTGTGGCAGACTCGTCAGGTCAGTAAAACTGTAGAGACCTACCATCATCCAGGTACATCTGGTCCAGCTCTTGCGGTTCCTGTTTGATGGTGACGGACAGTGCAGGGGAGCTACTGTCCTCTGTCAACAGACTGGACGGGCTTCCTCTTGGCTGGGCAGACCCAAAGGGGGGCAGGTAGGGGCTTTCTGCTGCAGCGCCGGGCGTGGAGGGGTGGGAGTTGGGAGAGGAGGAGGGGCTACTGCTTGGGTAGAGAGGATGATAAGAGGGGCTGCTGATGTGTGGACTGCCCTGGGAAAGGGGCATGGTGAGGGAGGTGTGGTCAGGGGAGCTGGGCAGGGCCAGGCTGGGGTGTGTGGGTGTGTCTTGTAGGGGGGCCACACTGCCAGGCATGGTGGAGTGAGTGGGGCTACTGCTTAGGCACTTAGGGAAGGGGACAGGTGACAGGTCATGGAGCTTAGGGCTGGAGCCAGGGGAGGAGCAAGGCATGGCGGTGGGCCGGGGTGGGCAGGGAGAATAGCCGCCCACCATGCAGGGATCGGTGTCACCCAAAGGCATCATGGGAGGCAGTCTCTGTTGACCGTAGAAGGGCTTTGAGTGCATGGGCATCCTCGGAGCGCCCTGCGTCTCGTAGTCATCCGTCGGCTCTGTCTTTATCATAGGAACTGCAAAAGAAGACACGAGCGCAGGAGCGAATCAGAGAAGGCGAACAGGTTTTGTAACTGAGTAACTAAAGGCATAAGCACGAGTAAATCACCGCCCGCCCCCCCCCCCATGCGCTCCCCTCCTTGCCCCTCTTTGTCATTAATGAGGACCATGTCTTTAGCTTTTCCCATAACTTGCATTGCACGGTTGATGTGATTGTTTTGATCTAACGTTTATGAACAAACACTTTTCAGATATGGTTAGATAGTTTGGTTCTCTTGGTTGAGGTGACGGTACATTTGAACCACAGTGCCTACACTGAGCTGCTGCACAACCAGGTTTTGCCTTTTGCTCACCATTTTACCGAGGAACACAACATTCCCATTCCCGGTATTCCAAGATGACAATTCTGGCGTTCACAGGGCTGCAAATGTGACTGATTGGCATGATGAACATTCAGGAGCGTTCACACATGTCACGCCTGCAGGTTCTCCTCTCACCTCCGATCTCCCGGACTCCATTTCCCATAAACCACCACCCGATGACGTCACCCTCACATGTCTGCCATCTTCCAATCATGTCCCGTTTTCCTGATCATCATCCCCGGACTTCTAATCTCACACACCTGTCTCCGATCAGCCTGTTTGTTCATACACCACTCTCTCACACTTTGCGAAGTATTGCCACTCTGTGCGTACCGAGCGTTTCCCCCTGTCGTTATTCTTGTAAGCTACTCTGGTTTTGACTCTGTTTTGATTCTCTGATTTTGACTCTTCTTGTTTAATCCCTCTGGTACTTTTGCTGGTTGGTTTCTTCTGCCTGTTTCCCGATTCGGCCTCCGTCTAGCCCTCTGGTTATGTCCTCCCTGATCTTGTTGTTGGTGTTGTTCTTGACTACCAAGCATCACAATCTCGTCACAATCTGTTTGTCAATCATCACAGCACATCTGGACTGGCCCACAAAATCCCCAGATTTGAATCCTCTTGAAAGTCTGTGGGACCCACCTGGAGCAACCAGTAACAACAGGGAAGGCATCCACCAAATCTGGCCCGACTGACGAATTCTTTGATGCCAGAGTGTCTGAACATTGATGTGGCCTACGTCCAGAAACTTGTCCAGTCTATGCCAAATCCAATCACAGCTGTTATCGGTACTTGTGGAGGCATTACACGCTATTAGGTACGTTTCAGTCACAGGGGGCTTATTTTTTGTCTGGTTAGCTTCTCCATGTGTTTGTGTGTGTGTAGTTTACTGTACGGTGCTACATGACCATCACAGCTTACTATGAGACTGTATTACTGGAACTGAAGGTATTTTAGATGATTAAATATGTATTATACGATATATACAAAGTCTTATTGCATTACTAAAGCTTTTTTGTAAGGGTGGTGTGAAAGCTGGCAAGTGTGTGAGGGGGTTACAGGAATACAAGTGAGACAATGTGGCCGGGATACCCCCCTAAACTTACTCAATCGAATCAGCTCTAGTGAACCAGTGTATGTGTGTGAGTGTGTGTGTGTGTGTGTCAGCAGCTACCCCAACGAAGAGGAAAGAAAGGGAAAAAAGGAAAAAGAAAACAGAGAAGAAAATGACAAAAAAGGGAAAGAAAAAGGGATGAGTCATCAGAGGAGAGCTCCACAGCTGGCTCTAATAATGAAAAGGCCTATTTTCTTTGGACTGGGCTCCAACTCTAATATGCTATAAAAGAGCATTTTGAAAGAGAGAGCTGCTGCAGGAGCCTTGGACCCCAGGGGCTCCGCACTGGAGAAGCAATTGTTGCTCTAACGGAGGGGGGGAAAAAAAAAAGAGTTAGAGAAAATGATTTGATTTTGATTAGGTACTTAGAGCTGGGTGAGTGAGTCCGCCTAGCCCGTGGTTGCAGAAAGCTTGGAGAAAGACAACAGAGGGGGAGATCCGCTGACCGCCCGTTCAAACTACACTGACTTACTTGACTATAGACAGTTACTCCTGCTAATTGACCAAAACTGATTAGGAAAGCGATTTGGCATGTCATTTCCACATTTTCCTGTAAATATCTGGATGATATCAAAACATGAACTGAATTTCACCAGAACTTCTACAATGTACAATGTTCCAGCACCGTATGTCATTAGTTCTTTAACGAAATGGATCTTTCGCACCCTCGGCCCGCGTGTGCCTTCTCCGCGTCCCCAGCGCCCCGCAGATTTACGTCATTGCTGTCTGCTCTAAGTGGCGTGGGAGTGCTCAGGTCGTCCCCCAGCGACCTGCACGGTGCTAGTGAGCGGCTCCCTGGACCTATTGCGGTCCCAGAGCCCTTCCTCTGGAGCTCGAAGCTGGTGTCAGGAGACTGCTCCTACCAGCTTCGGCCTGGATGTTGTTTGGTGTGTCTGGAATGCTCTTTGCCTAAATCACCTTGAAAATGATGTCCTGGTTCAGAAGAACTCGGCGCCTCAACAGCGTGCAATATACTTTGTTCAGGCTGCAACAGTGAAGGAAGTTGACTGATGCACATTGTGTTGGAAAACAAACAAACAAACAAACAAACAAAACAAACCAAAGGGATGATGCTCTGGGATGTTTCCAGTCTAAGTAATGCTGGTGAAAATCCCAGACAAAGGGCAAAACACTCGGTAGAAACCAGTTTAATACAAGGCCTAATCTGCAGCCCACCAAAGACATTCCCCGTTGTGGAGTCTACTCTTGTCAATTCGGGATTAATCCCTCTTTCCCAGTGGCGAGATCAGGTTAGGGCCGCCCGCCTAATCTTTAAATTTACACATCAACAAAAACTCTGCCGAGCTGTGGCTCTGTTATTGTCTGACACGTTCTCGTATTTCTCCTCCAGCCTCCAGGCTGAGGGCCCTGGGCCAGGCTCGACGAAGCCTTCCAGCCTGCTCTGAGCACTGGGAGTCTGCAGCGTGGCGTGAAGATTCACCCTGCTAGCCTCATCCCCAGCTGCCTCTGATTTCCTCCCAACCCCCAGCCGGTTATGGCCCACAGATACTTTACAGTGTGCTGTTTTTTTACTCTTCTAGTCTGACTCTCTCTCTCTCTCTCTCTCTCTCTCCATGCTTTTTCTTGGTCTCTTCCTCCCACTCAGCCCGGAGGTGCATAATAAATACATTAAGTGGAAGGTTCTCCTCACAAAGGCAGAACGTTGATCATCTTTTTTTTTCCTCCTGGTCTTTCATTGGTGCTATTCCTAATAACTATATGGGTAACTGGGTGCAAAAATATGAAAGCAATTATCTTTTGTATGGATTATTTATATGTGCGACATGACTGTCCATTGTTTTCCCAAAAAATAGCTTATTAAATAACACTAATCAAATTATTCCATGATACCTGTTTTATGTTAAACAAGTTTCAGTGCACCCATATCAAATTCATTTTAGCTTCTTTTTGCCTCCATTTTCTAAAAATGTCAGGTGGTGCAACCGTCCTACCACATATGCTGATTAGGTGAACTGTCAAAAAGGGGGAGCGGGGTGTACTTTTAAAACCTGCATTTATACATCATTTTTTGGACGTTCTTATACTAGAGCGAATTACTGCCAGATTACATCATGCCAGGGCAGCCACTGTTCGACAGCGGTCCGATGCTATTGACTTTGTTAGAGATTTGTCTAATCAGAGATGCAGCTGTATGTAGTGCAAAATTGTATCTCATTTAATGTATTCTTATTTATTTATATACTTATTTATTTATTCATTCATTTTTTTCTCAACCTCATTGTGGTGCATCAACGTATTTGTTTATTCTATGTTTTATTTTTGCAAAACAATAAAAAAACAATTCACAAAAAAAAAAATGTCAAAAAGGGTAAATATTTATATTAAATTCTGAATAAAATAGTTTGACATGATTTTATGTTTGCTAACTGTAAAATAAAAGCCATGTTGCAGAACAAGGCAACTTTAAATCTTTTCAAACTCAAACACTTTTTTCCTTCAAATGTCAGCCGGCACAACCAAAAAACACAAAGGACTTTTATCGTGACATGCTTTTCTGAAAGAGGGTCCAGGGTAAAGCATCATAACAAAGACCCCAAGTGACCTTCATGATGGAAAGCCAATGTCAGTATCAAATATTTACACAGTTTTGAGTCTCATTTTGGTTCGAATGGTTCAGTTTAGCATGTCAGGTGGTACGACCTCCTCAGCAAAACCATGAAATGTGTAATTACAGTATTATAATAATGTTCTATATTTAAACTCTACAGACGTCTAAGCAGATGCCTATTTAATTTTAAAACTTAGGCTGAAATGTCAGGCGGTACAACCAGCAAGCCAAAACTGAAGCCAGCTCTTTTAACTGAAACAGGCTTGTAAAAGATTTGATAATACTAACTGTATTTAAAATATAAAATTCCAATTTAAATGCAAATGCATATGCAGACAAATGGACATGTCCGTTTTAATAGATATATATTTTTATATCTGCATTTTTAAAAACCTTGGCGATCGTTGACCCGTATATCAGGACTAATTCACTGTCTACATATCACTATGTCCATGCTAAGTACAGCATATTAAGCAAATTGCTTATGCAGTCTCAGAGCTTTGATATTTGAGACAGAAGGAAAGGATGAAGGAGTCTCCATATGACACAGGTGACTCTTAATTACGTCACAGAGGCCTAGCCATAATTACAAGCCCCTGGGCAGAAACAATCTGGCAGGCAGCTGGTGGCCAGTATGAACCAGTTGGTTCTGTCTGTCACTGGCCCAAACCTACGCCAACTCCTGCCCTGCGAAAGATAGTCCAGTTCTACACTGTCACAAACTATTGTGCCAAGAAGCAGCACGTTCCCTCAAAACTGGCAAACAGTCAGTCGCTAAAGCTGGACCGCAACTCTCCTCGTCCTGGATGGGACATAATGTCGTCACTGGAAAACTGACACGCTCTGAGGTGTGGGCGGAACACCACACGCAGGGCGGCACGTGGATAGTTTTATGGTGCTTAGTCAGGTTTGGGTTTTTGGTCGAAGTCTCGGCTGCTTGGAACATTACACAGTGAGTGGTCATCCACCCTCCGTTTACGTGCTGCATGTTGTTTCTTTCAACCGCGCTGAAACAGGCACAGCTCTCCGCCGAGGAGGTACCGCCGTTGGTGTTATTAATAGAACTCGATATTGTGGAGGAATCTTCGACAGAGCTTGTAAAAATAAAGGGATTCCGAGAACTGACTTCAAGCGGGCTTCCCCCAGTGCCAGCAGTTTTACCCTGCGTTGTTTTATGTGGTTTGAAAGAATGTTTCTCATTTGAAAGGACCTAAAAAGATGCCGTGTCACGACTTCACACATGCACCAGTTATTGGAAGCGTGATTGGAAAAGCAACGCTCACTTCAGGAGCGAGAAAAGGAGCGTGACTTGCTATACCCACATCTCAGCGTCAACTGAGTCAGACAGTTCACCCACATGCATGTACATGTATGAGTAGAGACGGCACTGACCTGGCACCAGGTCTCCTCACTGGGCGGTGTCTGAGTAGGGTCATGATAGTAGCCTACGTGTAGATCACCGTCTTAAGCAAAATGCTCTGTATCTTGTAAGTACTGGTCAATGCTCAGGATCTCCATTCCATTATATCGGGGTAATATCAAAATGATGTTCAGATTTAACAGATATTTGAAAACCAGTATTTACTGTGCTAAGAAGTCTATATTGTATTCACTTTACAGCAGCTGTAAGCTAATACATGTCCAGGGATGCAAACAGGTAAAGGGTACAAAAGGTGAGGAAAGCTGCTACATCTAGGGGGGTCCGGATGCGTCCTCCCACATGAGAACAGTTTGAAAGACATTTGCTTTACAGGCTTATTTCTAGTTAATTTCACTATATGGGCAGCTCTATGGGAACTAATTCTAATCATTAATTCTAGTCATTATGGGGGGTAAAACAACCTTACTTATACATACAACACAAGAGGCAACACAGGACATCTAGCATAACTGGAACTTTCAAATTTACGTCAGAGTCCCCATATTACAAGGTCAAAATTGAACCGAGCATTCATTTATGAATGAACTATTAATTTAAGATCAGAAACATTTACACAGCAAACTCCTGAATCCAGTTCAACATTGTCAACATCTGTATTACTGTAATACCACATAAAAAAATGCATAGACTGGGTGTTTATCGTCATGGCTACGGCATGTTTAATTGGACAATGGGCTGAGTTTTTCCGAAATGAGATCCTAGCGGTTCAACGACACCAACCGAAAGTCTGCATCAGCCCAGTGTCATAATAGGGGCAGTGTCATGGGTATGTTTTTCGAAACCCGGGAATATGTTGGTGCTGTTTGTCATAAGTCCCAACATGTAGGGATTTTCACATTTCTGTACCACGTCAGCACGACAAACTGTGGGCTACATTGTTGGCTAGCTAGCTACCCACATAGCTAGTTAGGCCTGCTACCCTGAAACACACACAGCTGTAAGAGTTTTATTGGTATTACATTATTGATCATTGGTATTAACATTAATCAGTCGGTCATGTACAATAAGCAGAGTTCACCCCACGTTCTGCAGACACCTCATCGTCATATCACGAGAATACATAGATACATAGTGAGGCCTGTTCCTGCCGGCATTCAACAAAGGCCTGCGCTACTCTGCCTCTGACCATGAACAGTATTCAATGCCTTCTGGTTAGGAGTGAGGTGTTTAGAGGAAGAATATAAGGGCCAGAGCTCATCATATCAGAGGCAGAGTAGCGGCGGGTCTTTGCAGAATGCCGGTGGGAAGAAAATGCAGTCCAGAGAAGGTAAACAAGGTTTTCGGAACTCGGAATGCTGTTGTCAGCCAAAGCTCTCAAACCCCTGCAATAACTCACCCCCACCGCAGACAATGAATTTGGCATCTCTGAATGCTACATTTCTTTGCAGCGGTGATTTCGCTAGATCTTATTTTTATTTTTTTTAATTAATAATTAATTATGAATCGGCATCGGATACATACTGTACATAGGCACTGACCCCATAATTCCCATATCGGGAAATTAGCTCAAAATCCCTTGTTCCTGGAAAATTGTACCAATATGGGAAACAAAAAAATTCTAAGAAACTTTCTAAGAATTAGGTATCCATAAAGCATCATAGGTGCACGCATAAAGATCTATAAAGCCTTTATAATGCTTTATAATACTAGCCATAAGCCTTTGTAATTGTGCATAAATGTTTATTTTTGCACAGATAAACTGTTAAAACATGAAAGTATAAGGCTTCATAGCACATGCAGTGACATAATGCATTATAATGTATATACTGTATTTTTCCTATAATTAATATTTAAAGCATTATGTGAATGAATGTATTATGCTTCGAAATATAGGTCACATTGTAACATCACAATGTCACTTTGTGCTACGAAGCCTTATACTGTGGTGTTATAACAGTTTATGTGTGTGATTATGCACATTTATGCACAATTACAAAAGCTTACGTCTAGTATTATAAAGCATTATAAAGACTTTACAGACTCTATAGATCTTTAGGAATGCACCACCAGGTTATGTTTGTAAAATGGCTTATGTCAAGCGTTATAAAACATGACGAACGCGCTTATAATGCATTATGGATAGCTGATTTATAGAAAGAGTAACCCGCTCTAAAACACAATCACTCTCTAAGTACTGTCTTCATGCAAACACCAAACGATTTCATTCGGACATTCTCCATAAATCTGCACATCTTGACTCAATTACTTCCAACCTATCTGCCTTTTTAAGTCCCTGTAGCTCATAAAATGGGTAAAATGACCACTAATTTCACTGAAACTGCCAATGAAGCAGCCAAAGAAACAGCATTGCTATGCCGCCAAATGAAATAACAATCATATGTGACTAAAAACGACTTGGAAACAAAAAAACAGTTCTATTTCACCATGGATCAGGCTTATCTCGGTCTAGTATAGTGGAGAATGCCATTGCGTGTGCGTGTGTGTGCGCGCATGTCTGACTCACCACAAAAAACTGCTTTAGATAAAATCAGCAATAATGCATATCCTACGCGCCGCTACACACAGATAAGAAACAAATTATGTTTGCACGACACAAACAATATGTCTCTCTGGAGATGAATACGCTCTGATAAAAACAAGCTTATGAATAATTACAGAATGGAAACCAAATCTGAGGCCTGTGTGAATATGCATGCGGAGCGTATGCCGTGCTTTGCTGTGCTTACCTAACTGGGGCGATACATGGCCTTAATTGTTTGGTGGGTGCGAATAAAATGTCAGGATTCAGCCTGTTTGCAAGCTGCCATTTGATTACGGGGCATCATCGCACGTCAGATGAATGGAAAGTGAGGGTTATTTTCAAAACCTCCCACAGACCGCAACGTGTTTGTGTCGTCCTTCCGCTTTTTAAAGAAAGTGGAGCTAAATTTAGAGGCGGTTTTCGCAGCCGGTGGCTTTCGTGTGTGTGTTTCAGTCAGACACTGGAGTGTGTGAGATGTTCTTTATGAGAAACGTCAACGACCACAATTGTGCTTGAAGTGGTCCGCAGAAAGCAGGCAGGACCGATTCACACGGGTTGGGCAGGAAGTGATGACAACAACCTCGCCATGCCCCTCCGAACGTACACAACAACAACAGCTCTCTTTTTCCAGCAACCTGCTTGGCACTGTTAGCGCTCACATTGTTACTGTTTGCATTGTAACATTTCATTGTTCTCATCGAATACTGTACAACCATGCAAACCCCGTAAACCCACACACTGGAACACCTATCGAACAGTGTAAAGGCTGGGTAAGCAGATGTAGAAGATATAAACAGGGATATAAGCTCACCGGACCAAAAAAAATGAGTCCCCTGTGACTGAAATGTCCCTAATAGCGTGTAATACCTCCACCAGCACCAACAACAGCTGTGGATTTGGCATGGGCTGGACGAGTTTCTGGATGTAGGTCAATGTTCAGACACTCTTGCATCAAAGAATTGGTCAGTTGGTCCAGATTTGGTGGATGCCTTCCCTGGCACAATTCCAAGGAGAATTTCCTGTAGACTGGGATTTTAGCCACTGCTGGTAGACCCGTATGACCGTACGCTTCCATACACCTGCAGATTCAGCTACTTCCTTCACACTATGGTCTTTGGCACGCCCAAATACAGTCACTCCTTTTAGCCCATCATTAACATCTGCTTTGGAGCCATTTTCTACACATGGAACGGCACCTCTTCTCCATCTATGGATCCCGTCACTCACACCCCGCAGGTATTTATAGCCCCATCATCCTCGTGCAGCGCCATCTGCAGGAGCCTGAGTTTAATCAGGTAAATTTATGAGGTCAGGTCTAAACTCTGGTAGACAGAAGAAGGCTGCATGTCTGACACTATTTTGGTTTCCAACCAAATGAATATGAATGCTGGATGTGTTACATGTCATCTGTACAGAATACAGTTCTCATTGGAAATGACTGATTAATATTAGAGGCGGGCCTAGTTAGTAATTATATAGTATATACAGTAGTGCAACAATGCATCATGACATTGTGGTGCAATGAAAAAGAACATTCTGTTAATTTTGCCATCTAATGGGACTAAATTGCTCAAATTCTACAAACAAACAGCACCACGCAACACATCACTGTACTACTCCTTCTGACTCGCAGCTCTAGTGTCAGAGGAAAGTTCTTTACAGCGTTGCAGTAACGCGAGATGAGCAACTGACCTGAACTGTAATGTCTTTTTTTGTGTCCATATTAAGAAACAATTAATGATTTTTATATTGCAGTGGCTTTCATCACGGTCCAAAGAAAGGGCAAAAACCCAGTTTAACTTTAATGGAACCAGACTTTTTACCAAGCAGTTTTGGGCCATTTCTATTGGACCATTCATCAAAAATGAAAATTTCACACAGTGTAAACAGCAGCTGCTGTGTTCAAATGGTGCATAAAAGTAAAAATCGACCAAAATGGAGATACATGTTTTTCAGTGACTACATACTGTGTAGTAAAAATCTAAATTATTGGCAGTTTTGTTGTAAAAAAATGTGATCTGACAGTCACAAAAATTCACCACCAGTGCATCCCTTGTCATCATCTTTCATCATATATTGTTCTAAATATCGAGAACCTTGTATCGTGAATTGAGACTGAATTGAATCACATTTGATGCTACGATTTGGATCACAAGGATACAGTTAACAACGCAGTGCAATAATTCAGCACACAGTAATACCCTGCCTAAATGTACATCATCATCATCCAAGCTTAATACTGTTTGGAGTAAATACTATAGAGCTGAGCTACTATACACGCGGAGTGGCTGCTGTCATTTTCCAACATGTGCTACATACATATATTACTGCTATATTATACATACACTGCATATTAAGCGTAGATGTAACAACTCTAACACTGGCCCTTTATCAGAGTAAGTGTGTGTGTATGCGCGCGAGTGTGTGTATGCCCGTGTGTGTGTGTGCGGTTAGCTACAAGTATGACATACAGCAAAAACTAAGAGTCTAAACTCTTACAGAGACAGTGATCTTACACCGCAGCGCTGTAGTGTGGCTACTTTAGCATTACGTCAGCAAGGGCATGCTTACTGATCCACATTTGTTTTCATTTATTGGTAGCTACTTTAGCGTTTCTGGGTTAATTACTTCTGCACTGAACCAAAATGTGACTGCTTGCCGCTGGCAGCTTGAACAGAAGTCGTATTATGATCATTAGGCTCCATCCACTGCCATGAAGAAGGAAGGTCATGTGGTGCATAGCTATAGTATACATGAGTTTCCTTATATAAACACTGGAGTCACGGTTCAATAGCACTGTACTGAAGTCAGAGCTTTATGTGTTTAACGGTGACTGACGAGTCAGTGTGTGCTCATCTCATTCGTATAATACTGATTGATCCCTATTTGCTCTCATTTGTTATTAGAATATTAGACTCTGTTGGTTGAAGTAATACTTTAATGTCTGTTCCTCTAGTGTGTGGGCCCAGAGAGGGAAGACTCACACTTCTTCAGGTTGTGGCTTGTCAGGAGGCGTGAGCAGGGTTGGACCTGTGGGAAGTGTATGTATGTATGTGTGTGTGTGTGTGTGTGTGTGTGTGTGTGTGTGTGTGTGTGAAAGACTCCCCTACATAAACACTGCCTGCAGGCTCCGGCAGTCAGCTGCTACACCTCATTGCAGGAAAATGCAACACCACAACAAAATAAACAATACACCCTCTCTCCAGGTTACGGCCGAATTGTGCTAAGCTGTGTGTGCTCTGCGCTGGCTCCTGGGCTTTCAGCGTGAAGAGAGGTGCACCAAATATGTCAGGGGCTCCAGTCTTGAAGGGCTCCACCAGTGACCAGTAATATGGGTGGTCAGTATCATACAGGGGTCAGTAGATTACCAGAGCAGATATTTTTACCATGTAGGACAATTTTTACTGCACAACTGCTCAGACACTCACTGTGATACTTTACTGGGGTTACATTTACAGTTCTATGTATTTGGTCAGCTTCATACAGTGTTTAGTTTTTAGCTAGGCTTTATACAGTGTTTAGTTTGTATATAGGCTTTATACAGTGTTTAGTTTGTATATAGGCTTTATACAGTGTTTAGTTTGTAGCTAAGCTTTATACAGTGTTTAGTTTGTATATAGGCTTTATACAGTGTTTAGTTTGTAGCTAGGCTTTATACAGTGTTTAGTTTGTATATAGGCTTTTTTACAGTGTTTAGTTTGTAGCTAGGCTTTAAACAGTGTTTAGTTTGTAGCTAGGCTTTATACAGTGTTTAGTTTGTATATAGGCTTTATACAGTGTTTAGTTTATAGCTAGGCTTAATACAGTGTTTAGTTTGTAGCTAAGCTTTATACAGTGTTTAGTAGTAGCTAGGCTTTATACAGTGTTTAGTTTGTAGCTAGGCTTTAAACAGTATTTAGTTTGTAGCTAGGCTTTATACAGTGTTTAGTTTGTAACTAGGCTTTATACAGTGTTTAGTTTGTAGCTAGGCTTTATACAGTGTTTAGTTTGTAGCTAGTTTCTATTTAAAACCCCTTTTTGAGCTCTATATTCTCAGAAACATCACTGCATTAAACATCTTTGAAAGCTATTGAAGTTATTTATTTTTATCTGTTTAAAAGTAATTTTTTAATATTTTAAAGCTTAAAGCTCTTTATTTCCTAACGTGGTCTAATTATGGTTTAATGTGAGCTGTGAGTAAGAGCTGCATTCTTTATGGTAAATGGTAAATATTGGCCCTAAATATCAGTTACCGGTCTACCTGATTACTAATTACCCGATTACCATATCAGTCGACCCCTATTATGATCATGATGAATATGCTTTTCTAAAAACTGTCAGTACTACTAGAACACTGAGCAGCTGCATGTGTTTAAAAATGATTTCAAAATCAATAATATAGACCCTATAAACAATAACCAGGGTATTGGGGAATGCATTAACTGGAGAGTAACAAGTAGCCGATTAGATGTCAGTCCATTATGCTAACATTTTGTTTAATTTATACAAATATTTAGTTTCTTTTTGCTGAATTAAAAAAAAACAGCCTTTTTAAAAACAATGGTTCAATTTCCATTAAGGTCCAAATCACAGAATAACAGAAGCAACACTGCGGAGAGAAGGAATACGGGAATACCATTCGGAGGCAGGTAAGTAAAGCGCTGGTACTGGCTCCTCTTCCTCTTGCCATTGCACACGTAGAAACTGACAGGTACGGCACTGGATATCCGCTGATTGCGATACGGTGGGATCTCCACCACCAGGGAAGTCTGCCAAACACAGGAAAACACAGTCTGATCAATAGACGAACCTGTGCGGTGCCCACCATGTCCAAACATCCATGAAATATCTCAATTCCTATGAGCTTCATCACAAAACACGGAAAATTCATCCGAAGGACCGTAAAGATCTGTGCTCGAGATGACTACCCCCTTGACCTCTCATTACACCTTACTGAACAAATACACATACAGCTCTGGGAATAAATAAGAGAGCACTCCAGGTTCTTCTTAAATCAGCATCTCCACATGTACAGCAGGTTCTTAGTGAGGAACAGAAGGTTGGGTTCTAGCTTTACTGGCAGATACAGTGAGCGTCTGGTTCATAAGAACAAGGTCAAGCAGCAAACACACAGGAC
>CM067493.1:25098259-25126826 GCA_034552555.1 Semaprochilodus insignis
CATAAATCCTAGTACTTTAAATTTGCGATTAATCATGATTAATCACAGCCTGTTGTTATGATTAACTCGATTAAATGTTTTAATCGATTGACACCACTAATATATACACATTTCCTCTCTCGCTCAGATTATCCTTGTCTAATATATTGTACATGTGTATGTGTATATTCTGTATTTTTGTGTATATTTTGTGTATTTTGTATATATTTAATATCTCTTTTATTTAGTATGTTAGATAGTATGTATATTAATGCTGTCCTGCTGCAGAGTAATAACCTGAGCCTCACCACAAGCATTTCAGTGCATATATGTCCTGACATGTTGTGCAAATGACAAATAAACCTGAAACTGATGATTTAACAAATGTACAAATTCAGTCCACACAAACACTGTATGTCCACAATCACAGGGCAAAAACAATAAGCCACAAAATCACATTTGTCACACTTACATGATCCAGATTATCAAGCAAAAGTGAAGGCCAGACAGATAATCAGTTTTTCAGTGATGATTTCAAAAAGGTTATCCAGACCAACCTGGCCCTATGTGAAAAAGTAACTGCCCCCCCCCAATTAAATTAACTGTGATTAAACACATTTTTTGGAACGCTGAGTTCAGTTTCAGTAGCCACAGGCCATGGAGAAAACATGGAACAGTGGTGAACCTTTCCAGGAGTGGAGGAGCAACCGGCCAACCAAAATCACTCCAGGAGCGCATCGACGACGCATCCAGGAGGTCACAAAAGACCATGAAAATGATCTTGTCAATGCACATAACACGTATAAGCCTTCTTTACAGTACAGTGGTGTTATTGATCAGCTCTATGAATTACTGCATCATGTGAATGAATGTACTAAGCTTGATACCGGTCGCTTATGATAACCTATGATACAGGTCTGAACAATAATGCTAGGAAAAGTCTATACACACATATTAACATATTCTATCTCTTTGTACTATGAAGCTTTATAATGCAATGTTATACCAGTTCATGTGTGTGATTATGAACATGTATGTACAGTTACAAAAGCTTATGTCAAGCATTATAAAAGATTAGAAATGCTTTATGGATCTTTATGAATGTACTTTTAATGCATTATGGATACCTGATTCATAGAAATACACTCATTCATGTGCAAGTCATTCTGTTTGTGTGTTCACTCACGGGTGCGCACAGCGTTTAACTTGGCCATCTCCTCATCTCTATAATGCCAACGAACTGGAGTCCTGAATTTGAAAGTATCGAGCCACTGTAGGTTTGCACGCGATAATCAATATCAGGTGTTACAGCACTAAACTGTGCTTGAAAACAGACCCCTAAATCGATATATAACAATCTTGTTATGTGTATTCATTTCAGAACCCAACAGTGCATTACTGCACACCGGCAAACTTCACACTTTGAAGTCAAAGTTAGTGCTGGCCATAAGAAAAGCAAGCTGTACTTCAATACTCATATTTAAGAGGAATTATTTTACTTGTGGATCATTACGCACTTCGGTCTGTCTGTAGGTGGAAAGGACTCTATATGACTACTACTACTGTTACTACAACTGCTGTTTTTGGCCATACTGTTGTCACCCATCAAACTGAATGGGTGACCTCCAGAATGCAGCCAGCAACCTACCCCAGATCGGCCTCACCTGATTACTGATTTGCGTCACCTGTTTTGTGGTCTGTTTAGGATGTTTGTTTGTCTGGCCCTTTGCAAAGTATTGTACCTGTATATTCAGTACATGATCTCCATATTGCCCTTCACTTGTTTATTGACTTCGACCTTGTATTGTGATTGGTATTAAACCTTTATTAGCCTCATCTGCACATGTCATACAGTAGCGTTCTCTTACACAGTGTACAGTAACTCAGTAAGTGTGATGCGTTAGTGGACTGTAAGTAGCGTGTTGGTGTACAGTAACTCAGTAAGTGTGATGCGTTAGTGGACTGTAAGTAGCGTGTCGGTGTACAGTAACTCAGTAAGTGTGATGCGTTAGTGTACTGTAAGTAGCGTGTCGGTGTACAGTAACTCAGTAAGTGTGATGCGTTAGTTGACTGTAAGTAGCGTGTCGGTGTACAGTAACTCAGTAAGTGTGATGCGTTAGTGGACTGTAAGTAGCGTGTTGGTGTACAGTAACTCAGTAAGTGTGATGCGTTAGTGTACTGTAAGTAGTGTGTTGGTGTACAGTAACTCTAAGTGTAATGCGTTGGTGTACTGTAAGTAGTGTGTCGGTGTACAGTAACTCAGTAAGCGTGATGCGTTAGTGTACTGTAAATAGCTCATTCCCAAACAGCTCCAAACGAATGTGAGGTTGGATCCCTGATCACACTATCCCTTCTTTATTCCTCACAACATTTCTCTGTGTTGAATCCTAATTAGACACCAGTTTTAAACACTGCCCCGCTCTGTAAACCCACTCTGGTTATTTTAAACTCCCGGCTTCTTTTTTCTTTCCTGAGTTATTTTAAGAAATAGACGCTTCGTCAAGCAAAGGGGTAACAGGGAGCCAGTCAATGACATAATGCACTCTAATTCATTCTCTCAGTCTGTCTGTAATGCCACACCACCCAGAACACTTATTTTAAAGTCTGGTTTTCGAATCAGCCCTGAAGCGCTGCACTCTTACCACACCATTGATCAGTGCTGTAGTGCAGAAATAGCAGGGACGCTAGTGAGGCTTTTTTTCTGGTGCCGTGACCCTGACTAACTATAAGGGCCTCTCCATTTCTCTTGCACAGCCTCTGTGTGCGTGTGCACATGTGTGTCCTTGTGTGAGCGTACGAGACGGCAACTTAGCATATGTGGCGGTGAGTCAGTTCAGATTGCTATTTGATTATTCCGTCTGAAAAGTTTAAGCCAAAAGTCACTTAGGTGCTGAATATGAGGCCTTGAGTAATGAGGCTGAGACATATTTATTTGATTCTGCTGGATTACTATCCATATATTTGGAAGAATAAACAGTGGATATTATTGAGATCTGGCACCAATTAACTGGCGGGTTTTCTCTGTTTTCCATTCGCTCACGCATCACGCTTGTAGCCACAAACTGAATGATCAGTAATTACGTCATTAATAGCAACTACTGAAACTAACATCCCATAAAATGTCTTCAGCATACTGTACTGTGCCAAAGTCTTAGGCGTCTGGGAGTGATGTTCTCTCAGTGTGGTATCAGGTTTGTGGTGTTGATAGTCTTCATGTTGCTTCGCCCGCAAGAGCTTTTTAGGTTTACACATTTTACAAGTCTGTATTTCCGTCTGGTGTTTGAATGAGGAACTACAGATTCCCATTACTAAGGAGTCTCAGCAATCTTTAACTTCATGTCACTGATCATCTCTTAACGAGGGTTAAGTCTGAGAAATAAACAAATAACCAGTGGTGTACAGTAACTCAGTAAGTGTAATGCGTTAGTGTGCTGTAAGTAGTGTGTCAGTGTACAGTAACTCAGTAAGTGTAATGTGTTAGTGTACAGTAAGTAGCGTGTCGGTGTACGGTAACTCAGTAAGTGTAGTGTGTTAGTGTGCTGTAAGTAGCGTGTTGGTGTACGGTAACTCAGTAAGTGTAATGTGTTAGTGTGCTGTAAGTAGCGTGTTGGTGTACGGTAACTCAGTAAGTGTAATGTGTTAGTGTACTGTAAGTAGTGTGTTGGTGTACAGTAAGTCAGTAAGTGTAATGCGTTAGTGTACTGTAAGTAGTGTGTTGGTGCACAGTAAGTCAGTAACAGGCCTAAGCGATAGAAGTGTGAAGTGAGCCCACCAATCAGGGTACGGCGGTTACATAAGTGCGTTAGCTTAAGTTGAGAACTCCAGTATTCAGAATCACCATCCAACGCCTAGTTTATCTAATCAATCCTTGATTAAATTATTTATCTATTGTGTTGCAGATGGAACTTAACAAGTGCATGCACAAGCAGTGAGAACTCAGGAACCAAACCTGTGCTCCTCTAACAAAAAAGCTTTTATTGTTTTACTAAATTCATATGTTGTGCAATTTTACAGTCAAAAACACACTTACTGCCAGCATAAACCATTTTAAACTAAAGCTCCAGTCTACCCAAAGACTTTGGAAACTACAGCAAGTGTGACCGGGTGTTAACTAACCAGCAAATTGCTGGAGAAGGCAAACCGATATATAGAGTTAAGAGGATGTGGTTATTCATCATCAATACAGAGATTAAACCCCACTCTAAAACTGGGCCATTGAATAGTTTTCCACTGATCTGTTATTCTCATCAAATCCTGTCAAGATCAACAATCTCACGCAGGTTTGTCCTAACGGCAGAGCGCACGTGTGTGGGAGGCGGAAGAATAAGCTACAACCCTGTTGTGAGAAAATGCTTAGCAGACACAGAAAGAGATAGCAACGTAGACCTGTATATTAATACAGCCAAAACTTCCAGACAAAAGAGCTAAGGTGCTAAGAACGAATGGAATCTAATGGGGACTCATTTGCATGATGCTGAATGACCTTTACATGTTCCACCTACAAATACAAATTCTTTCCTAGCAAAAGCCTGACTCCACCTAACGAGAAATGAATTTCTTTGCAAACGATATTTAATTCTTTTATGCTTGTCAGAGATGACTATGTTAGGAAAGACTGTGTACACTGGATTTCGTTAGCTCCTGTAAGGGTTTCAGGTATATCTGATTCACAGACGAAGCAGCAAGTTCAGCTGAAGTCTTGCTAACGTCATAGCTACACCACTCGCTGCTGTAGCATGGTTGAGCTCAATCTTGGAAGCTGACATTTCTCTTGTTTTGCCTGTTTTATTCTGGCAAAAGCAGAAAGAGCAACAATATGCTGCCTTGAGCTATATGAATAAAGTCAAGCTACTTGGAGAGAGTGAAGTCCTTACAGGAATACCAGTAGCACTTTACAGATCGGTAACAAGTAGGTAATGATATGGTAATTTTATGGTAAGAAATTATATTTAATCATGAATTACATGTCAATTTCCTAGTAAATAAATCAGAAATTGTAGTGAGTGTTAACGAGGCCATTATGAAATGGTAAAATAATGGTAACAAGTTTACCTAAAAAATTACCTGCTTATTTTATAGTTCTTTATGCAGAATAAGTGAGCGATCTCTAAAATAAGCAGGTAATTTTTAGGTAAGTACAACTTCTCATTTACAATGTCTTTCAGTGAGAGCAAAAAACAAAGATTTGTGGACTTTTGTAAACTGAAATGTTGGGAGATGAATCATAATCATAGGTTTATTTACCTGCATTATTGACACTTTACTGGATATCCTGTACACTCCTGGACACTCTAGACACTTTACTTAAATACCAATATATGCACATGGTTATTCAGTATTGTCATTATCTGCTGATACCTGCTGATATCTCCTGATACCTGCTGATACCTGCTGATACTTGCTGATACCTGCTGATACTTGCTGATACCTGCTGATATCTCTTGATATTTACATTTACATTTACGGCATTTAGCAGACGCTCTTATCCAGAGCGTCTGATACCTGCTGGTATCTGCTGATACTTGCTGATACCTGCTGGTACCTGCTGATAGCTGCTGATACCTGCTGATAGCTGCTGATATCTCCTGATATCTGCTGATACCTGCTGATATCTCCTGATATCTCCTGATACCTGCTGATATCTCCTGATATCTCCTGATACCTGCTGATACGTGCTGATATCTGCTGATACCTGCTGATATCTACTGATACCTGCTGATATCTCCTGATACCTGTTGATATCTCCTGATACCTACTGATATCTCCTGATACCTGCTGATACGTGCTGATATCTGCTGATACCTGCTGATAGCTACTGATACCTGCTGATACCTGCTGATATCTCCTGATACCTGCTGATATCTGCTGATAGCTGCTGATAGCTTCTGATATCTCCTGATATCTGCTGATACCTGCTGGTACCTGCTGGTACCTGCTGATATCTGCTGATAGCTGCTGATACCTGCTGATAGCTGCTGATACCTGCTGATAGCTTCTAATATCTCCTGATATCTGCTGATACCTGCTGATATCTCCTGATACCTGCTGATACCTGCTGGTACCTCCTGATATCTGCTGATACCTGCTGATATCTCCTGATACCTGCTGGTACCTCCTGATATCTCCTGATACCTGCTGATATCTGCTGATACCTGCTGGTACCTCCTGATATCTGCTGATACCTGCTGGTACCTCCTGATATCTGCTGATACCTGCTGATACCTGCTGATATCTCCTGATACCTGCTGGTACCTCCTGATATCTGCTGATAACTGCGCCCCTTGCACATTTGTTTATTTATTTATTTATTTATTTTCATCTCCGGTATCTTAATCCATATTGTCACATATTTTCTTTTTTTTGTATATATTCTTGCCTCATTGTAATAAGTGAGATATATTTATCTGTAGCAGGCGGTATTATTTATACTTTATAGTTAATAGTTCTAGAATCTAATACTACACCCAATCTATCCTATTAGTGTGACTTTTCATATCCAAATAAAATAAAATGAATAGAATTTGACATTAGAACTGCACTTTAAATGTAGTTCGCTTCTGCCAGCGTTGCTGTTTAGGTGCATGCTATCATGAGTTATGCTAATAGGCCCCTATAGCCATAAATCCCTCATTAGCAAAGCCACCTTTAGGGAAGGTGTTCCTGTAACGGGACTGTAAATGAGGGCTGCCAGCCGCGCAGGAGGAAGCAGGGAGGATGAGCACGCTCAGTAAAGGTGTAGTTTAATAAGCAATGGGCTGATGACTGCAGCATGCCTCAGGATGACGTGCTCTGCTCACGTTCTGGTCAGCGAGCCGTGAGGGAATCTCGAGCGCCTCCGTGCCGGGAGCTCCTCCAGCGGGGAAACCTTAGACGTCCCGCCAGCCCACCGCTGGTAAACATGTTTTTCAGCTTCTGCTCCCTCCTCTCTCTCTCTCTCTCTCTCTCCCTACCTCTTCTGTGTGTGCGCTTTCTGTCTTCCGCTCTCTCTCATTAAATTTTTCTCTTTCTGTCTGTCACTCTCTCACTCTCCCCCCTCATTTACTCTCTCTTGCTTTCTCTTATGCTCTTTTCCACATTCACTTATTTCTCTCTTTCTCTTTCTTTCCCTCACCTCTTTAGGTCTCTCTCCCACTCTTTCCTCCCTCCCTGTTTTATGTGCGCCACTCTTCACTGTTTTCATCTCTCGTTTTCCCATCCCGTTCGTGTGTCATTTACTAACACTTGTATTATCTGTCTCTCATCCACGGGAACAAGAATTATAAACACAGACGGTTTTTTACGGGGGCCCCTGTAGTCAAGAAAATTGCTTGGTAGGATAAAACGAAAACAACAACAAAAAAAAAGAGGTTTTAATCGCTCCTTTCCTCTCCTTTGTTTTTCTCCCCCAGATGAGTTGGCCACCAGCCACATATGTGGCATACCTTTTCATGTCAGGCCGAGCAGCCGTAGGACTGATAACCGCAGAAACTTTCCATACGCTCCCTCGCAACATCTGTAAAAAGCTTCTGTTCCTGCCTACACCCCTGACATCCTCGAGCCACACGCCCACACACCTCAGCGCTCCTTCTTCATCAGACAGGGTGGATGATAAATCCCTACAATTATCAAAAAACCCTCCACAGAGGTTCAGCATGCAGACCAGCACCAACATACCCCTAAAACTGCCACAGGAGCTAAAACTACAGTATGAAACTGCTATTACTTGCACGTCACCAACAGTTGACCTTTACTGCTATCATGATAAATGAGATATGCTTTTCTAAGCATAACGTGAACATCCAGAGGATAAGAGCATAAGCAGTCCAGATTAACTGCATTTAAAACGGCAACAAATCCTTAAAAGTTATATAGAAACTGGAACTTTTAACAACCATGCAAGACCTGGGTGACCACCGAAACTGTCTGCATCAGATAAACAGTACTTCAAGCTTGCATGCTCAAGAGAGAAGAGAAAATCCAGCTCCACTCTTGCTTTAGATCTGGCTTTCTGTCCATCCTTCCACTGAGAGGAGACAACTCAACTCTACAAAACCCTCATATAGTCATATTTAGAGGTTCCAGCCTCTTCTACTACCTCAGAATTAAACAGGCTCTTTCCATATACATATTTCACTATTCACATCTTCATATATTTGTTTGTTGGACAAGGACAAAGCAGAAAAAAACAGATGAGGGAAAGACATCTTGGAAAGAAAGAAAGAAATAGAGAAGGGAAAGAGAGAGATAGAGAGAGAACAAAAGAAGGAGAGAAGGAGTGAGAGCAGGACAGAAAAGGAGAGAAGAAAGAAAAAATAGAAAGAGAGTAGAGAGATAAGAGAGAGTAGAGAGTCTGTGAGAGACAGAAAGGAGACAGAGAGAAGTAGAGAGAAAGAGAGGGAGAGAGAGAAAGGAGAGAGAGTGAGAGAGAGTGAAAGTAAGGAGAGAGAGAAGGAAAAAGAGAGAGGGAAAGAGAAAGAGAGAAAAGGGAGACAGAGAAAAAGAGAGGGAAAGAGAGAGAGATGGAAAGAGAGAGAGAGGGAGAGAGAGAGAAAGAAAGAAATAGAGAAGGGAAAGAGAGAGATAGGGAGAGAACGAAAGAAGGAGAGAAGGAGTGAGAGCAGGGCAGAAAAGGAGAGAAGAAAGACAAAGAGAGAAAGAGAGTAGAGAGATGAAAGAAGAGAGTCTATGAGAAAGAGAAAGGAGAGAGAGAGAAGTAGAGAGAAAGAGAGGGAGAGAGAGAGAAAGGAGAAAGACAGAGGGAGAGAGACTGAAAGAAAGGAGAGAGAGAGAGGAATCTGGCTTTCTGTCCATCCTTCCACTGTGAGGAGACAACTCAACTCTACAAAACCCCCATATAGTCATATTTAATGGTTCCAGCCTCTTTTACTACCTCAGAATTAAACAGGCTCTTTCCATCACCAGCTGAAATATGACCTGAATATTGCACTATTCACATCTTCATATATCTTCATATTCATACACTCGTTTGTTGAATAAGTATTTGGTTTTGAGTTTTGGGATTTTTTTGAGGGGGACTAAATGTAGGCTGCCAGTAAAGGTGAAGTGCTGTAACACAGCTCTCTTCTACACTCCGGGAAACCAGGAAGCCCACCACTCCACTCATACTCTCTTCACCACACAAGTCCTTGTACGAATGAACCTAAAACAGCCTAATATGATGTATAAAATACAGATTTATTCTCTTTAACAAATGGACCTGCTTAGAACACGCCCACCACGTATGCCCTTTAAGGGTTTCCCATCGTACCCTGAGCTACACCATGAAATCCAGGTGAAGTTCTGGTTAACCTGTACATGTGCTGTGCTGCTGCCTCCTAGCCCACTGCCCTGCCAGGAAAGCAGCTAGCCCGGAGAATTCCGCTGTGGATTTTTGCCTTTCCCAGCCACCCCTCTCCCGGGAAGAAGCTTCAGATATTCGCTGTTGATTACTGCCGAAGTTCTAGAGATGGATGGTACTCAGATGGATGGTACCTTCTCTAACACCCCAGCCCTAAGAAGAGGCAGAGAGGCTGCTGACCGACCATCAGAAGGGAAGGCACAGCAGCCCACAACACAACAGCCACCAACGGCCAAAGAATGCTCACACACGTGGTTGGATGGGTGGAAAATATGATTCATGGCTTAATTACACAGGCACTCCATGAAAATATTCCAGCCTTCTTTTCCTTCTGCGTCTCTCTGCCAGCGAGTACAACTGCTCAAACTGGAGATCTGCTGTGTGGGCAGCTGTGTCAAGTTGACGAGACCGGGTTACTAATGTGTGATCTGCTGTATACCTGTTCCAACAGGACGGTGAGGGTGCTGGAAAGACAGACCAGAGTAAGTTCTGACAGAGGAGAGAAAGAGGAGGAGAGAGTGAAAGAAAAACACAGGAACCAAGAATCAAAACAAGACAGAAAGGACAAAGCAGAAAAAAGCGGGGGAAAGACATCTCGGAAAGAAAGAAAGAAAGAGATAATAAAGAAAGATAGATATAAGAAAGAAAGAAAGATAGATAGATAGATAGATAGATAGATAGATAGATAGATAGATATAATAAAGAAAGATAGATATAATAAAGAAAGATAGATATAAGAAAGAAAGAAAGAAAGAAAGAAAGAAAGATAGATAATGAGAAAGAAAGATATAGAGAAAGGAAAGAGAGAAAAGGAGAGATAGGGAGAGAATGAAAGAAGGAGTGAGAGCAGGACAGAAAAAGAGAGAAGAAAGAAAAAATAGAGAGTAGAGACTGTGAGAGAGAAAGGAGAGAAAGAAGTGGAGAGAAAGGGGGGGAGAAAGGAGAGAGAGGGAGAGAGACAAAGACAGAAAGAGAGAGAGTGAAAGAAAGGAAAGAGAGAAGGAAAAAGAGAGAGAGGAAGACAAGGAAAGAGAAAGATAGAGAAAAGGGAAAGAGAAAAAAAGAGAAGGAAAGAGAGAGGAGAGAGAGAAAAAGAGAGAAGGAAAGAGAGAAAGAGGGAAAAGTTAGAGACAGAGAAAGGAGAGAGAGAAAGAAAGGAGGGAGAGAGAGAGAGAGAGAGAGAGAAAGGGAAAGGAGAGAGAAAGACAGAGAGAGAGAGTAGCGAGGCAGAGGTATCCCAGTAGTGCTGTGCAGATCCAGGCACTGCTCCAATCGGACCAGATGTAAAAGCCATCACAGTCATGAGGGAATTCCCTCCCCTCTGAGTCAGAGCACAGGCTTCCCCCAACACACACACACACACACACACACACACACACACACACATTCACTCCACGAGGTGTGCCAGGTATGCCTACTTGTTGCTCTGCCAAAATTAAAGAGGAAAAAAGACTCACACACACACACACACGCACACACACACATCCACACACATCCACACACGCACACACACACACACACACTCTCATCCACACACACGCTGGAATAGTAAAAATAACAGTGGGAGAGAGAGATCTGCAGAAAACACAAGACGGCGGCTCCACGAAAGACAGTGGAAAAGTTTGAGTCCATCAGCCTCTTTACAACACAAAAGGTTCGTCTGAGGACGTTCGTCTCTGAATCCATACCACACACGCCGTAGCTGAGGTGTGACTGGATACGGCAGTTTGATTATGAATCTCCTGCGAATCGTTCACCTTATCGGCTACACTAATACAACCTTCAGCATTTACACAGTAAAATGGCCTCGTCCTGGCCAGCGGGATCATCTTAAACCTGCTCTACATCCTCAGTGTTCAATCAAACACAGCTCTCCAAAACAGCAACTTCACAGGAGAGGATTCCTTACTCTCAGTCGAAAGAGATCTGATCTCTTTTGGTCCTATCAGAGTGGAATTTTCACACAATGTACGACTGCTGAGATCAAAATATGCCGACAGATAAGATCATAAACTGAGATACTTGATTGTTACTGGACTAATGATATTATGAGACTGGGGTACGTACATTAACAGGAACGCACCGATATGGGAATTATGGCCGATGTGTATGTTTTGCGTGTCCATATCTGCCATGTACCATTCCTGCTCCTAGTGCTGATCCATACACATTAATAACATGCAGAAACTGGAATAAATTATGGATTAATGTTACATGAAAAATGTAGCATTTTTAAAATGTGACATACGTGTGGAGGGTTAAAAACGTAGTACAATAAAAACCATGCAGATATTTTAGCACAATAGCACAGTACACTCCAAAACATTCTCCTACTGTACTGATCAAAAAGCATCCGTCAAATTTAAATGCCCAATAATGACATATCTATTTCAAGTAAATATGCAATATTGATACTGATATGATTCAGATATTATTGTGCACTCTAGATTATAAGGCCAATAAACACACTTTAGTGTTTAAAGTCCTTTTATCTGAACCTTATTACTTACAGGCCAATAACTTGATTGCTTCCATTATTATTTTTTGAAAGAAGCAAATATTGCTATATTTACCTTATGAAATTATCGGCAATATTTTATGAAACATAAACAATAGACAACATAAACATAAACAACAATCTGCCAAAGAAATACGAGCAGATAAAATGACTTAAAACAAGCAAGAAGAAATCTAGAATCTAGAATCTAGAAATAAGTTTAATAGTCATGGAATATAATCTTATAACGGGAAATATTAGATATTCAGATTTCACTTGCTAACATCATTTTTTGCTGTGATCCTTTTACGCTTTTCCGTTTTTTCTCGTTCCTTTAGAGCGTTTTAGTTTTTTGTGCATATAAATGTTCTGCGAAGTTCGAAATCCCAAAGTTCACACCAGCGGCAGAAACTCTCTCCCACAGAAACCACTTTTCCCAGCTGCCTGAAACGCTTTGTTGGAATTCCAGTCCTTTTCCCTGTTACAAAGTGACATCATCACATAACACGATCCTTACTGCCCGCCTTCCACGTTTAAACCACCCTGGTGGCTGACAAATCAGAACAGAGTGACCAATCAGAGGACAACGGGTTGCTTGGGAGGTGGGACTGAAAGACACAGGAGCTCTAACAGAGCGCTTCAGAGGGTGAAGACGGAAAGATATTTGTGTTTTGGGAAAACTGAAGCATATAAATCTATTCTAGTAGCTAAAGATAAAACTAGGAACGCTGAAAATATGCATAATAGTTTCTTTTATGTGAAACAAGGAACATGATTTGCCAGTGGAATAAGATTTCCTTAGACAAAACGACTGTGTTTAGTGTCTGGACATAATTTGAATAGTCTAATAACCTCAACATAAAAAATCTTCGACATTTCGGCTAGACTTAAGATCATTTCACTGGCCAGGGTATCTGTTTTTTACCAGTACTGCTTTGATTTTCTCTTTGTTTTTAAACTAATACCAGACACCAAATAAACTACAAAGAGTTATCTGGAGTAGGGGGCAAAAACAAGGGCGACATTTCTCACTACAGCAGCGTGTTTATGTCAGTGTGTGTGTGTGTGTATTCCTAAAAGACTGGTCTGTTCCTATTTGCCCCTCTGGAGGGAATCCCTCACAGCTGAGTCACCGAAAACACTTCCTACTTAAGACACAAACAGGCCTGCAGGCTAGCCAACCCTCGCCTGCACATGCACACACAAACACACACATACACGCACGTGTGAAGAAGTACACACCCAAACAGACACCCGCATTATGCATACTGGATTTACATTCTATTCCAACTCCCTCCCCCCACCACAACACAGCGCTTGCATCAGTCCTTCAGTGAAGCCGACAGGGGACGAGTGTGGCATTTCAGAAGCTAATGTAATTATTTTTCTGGGGACAATATTTCCCGAAGTGGCTCATCGGAGGAGAGGCCTGACCTCCTCTCAGGGGAACAAAACACACTCATACAGCAAGCAAAACAGCCAGAGAGAGGAAGAGAGACCTCTTATGATAAAGAAAAATGTTTTTCCACTGAAGGACCATCAAGAAAAATAGAGATAAAGAGTTTGAGGTTGTATATAGAGTTGAAATTTCATAATACAGAACCAGCTAAAAGTTCAGACACGGGTCCTCATAGCAGGTTCTCCTTCTGTTTGTCTTAATTCTTTACTGTAGAATACAATGGAAGACACCACACTATAAAACAGCACTCATGGAATTATACAGTCCACCTTAAACACCTCCAAAATGGAACTTTACAGGAGGATGAACCAGCTTTCTTAACCTGCAGTGGAGCTGATAGAACAAGGTTTATTTCTAAGCAGGTTTGGAGCAATTCTATTGGTCGGTCCCTCATGAATATTCACTAAACTGAAAGGAGAACTAGAGCTTTTACACTGTGCAGAAAAAGAGATCAAAGCTTTTACACCACTAAATATATATTAGAGGTGGAGATATGGAGAAATATCATACTGTGGTACATCAAGAGGATATGTGGTGTATCAGGATATGTACTGGTTCAGACTCTCATCAGTTGGAGCTGTTAAGTGTAAGACTGTAGAGTCTTTAAGATCACCAACAATGTCCATTAAGAGGGACTTTTGACTGGTACTGCATATATTTCACTTCCCACTGCATATGGTCCATATATGGAAGCCTGCAAATTCATGCACACCATCACATTTACATAGGAAAACGTGTCAAATTTATCGCCTATGGTATGCGACTGCATGCTTCAAGAGCAGCAGAGTCAGAGGTCAGGCTGATCTTGGACCTGTTCTGATTGGCTGGGCCTTATAAAAAAAGCAGCCAGTCATGTGCACCATCGCATTTGCATGCATTCGCCTGCCCAGCCTACAGGTGTTTAAGACCACCCATTCACACTTATAAAGTATTTTAAAGCAAACCGCACTCCGGCACGCGCACAGCAGTCTGGTGTGAATGGGCGGGGCTACACTCCTGTAGACTGAGCAGGCGGATGCATCCACACTTGATGTACATGGCGGACAGCTTTTTGCACAGTATGAGGCACAATACAGGGTAACCAATCCGAATCAGCTCAAGAACACTAACTCCTACTAACCCCTACTAACCTCCATCTGCTGCATCTGTAGTATACAGCCCAATCAGAACAAGCTCAAGAACACTAACCCCTACTAACCCCTATCTGCTGCATCTGTAGTATACAGCCCAATCAGAACAAGCTCAAGAACACTAGCCCCAACTAACCCCTATCTGCTGCACCTGTAGTATACAGCCCAATCAGAACAAGCTCAAGAACACTAGCCCCAACTAACCCCTATCTGCTGCATCTGTAGTATACAGCCCAATCAGAACAAGCTCAAAAACACTAACCCCCTACTAACCCCTACTAACCCCTATCTGCTGCATCTGTAGTATACAGCCCAATCAGAACTAGCTCAAGAACACTAACCCCCTACTAACCCCTATCTGCTGCATCTGTAGTATACAGCCCAATCAGAACAAGCTCAAGAACACCAACCCCTACTAACCCCTACTAACCCCTATCTGCTGCATCTGTAGTATACAGCCCAATCAGAACAAGCTCAAGAACACTAACCCCCTACTAACCCCTATCTGCTGCATCTGTAATATACAGCCAAACGCCATTGGCAGTAAATTTGGCACCTTTTCCTGGGTTTAGTGAAAGAAGTACCTCTGAGTCTGCCCACTGGCACCTACAAGAAAGTAAGTCTCACAGTCAGTGGGCTTTTCCGTTCTGTTCTAGGTACAGGATAATGTATCAAAACGACTGCCAGTGGTAATCAAGCGTGCGCCGCAGAAGCAGCAGATAAAGACCAGGATGAAAACTGCTGGAATATTCTCAGTGTGCCGTTGTTAACCTTCACTTTCAAGTGGCTTAAGGACCAACAGTTGTTTTGAATTAGGCGAAATTCCTCACACTCTAAAGAAAGAGAGCAAACCTATATTCATTACTTTGTCAATGCTGCGTAGAGTCAGGGGAGGAGTATCTGATTTTCTAATTGGTCTAACACGTGAGTGTAGAAGGCCATCTGTTGCTATTTAAAAAGGCTGGAATTCTGAAGGAGGTGTTTATTGGAACCCATCTTGGAAAGCCAGTGCGGCTCCTCGGCTTTTGATGGCGGCTGTGGTAAAGAGCTTTTCACTTGCAGCGCAAGCAGTCGTGGCTAACCGTCTGTGTAGGAAAGAGCTGTTCATTAACGGAATTAGAGGCATTTGTATTAGTATGAGTGCTTGATAGTTTATGTGCACTGGTTTGTGTGCTCTATAAACTACACAAAAAACTTCATTTCCATGAACATATTCAGGGTAACAGAAACATCTGCCCGCTTTTACCATTCCAGATCAACTAGATTAGGACAAACACAATTGATCATATGCATTCAGTGATATGGAATTTCTGGGCCAGTAACAATAGCTGATAATTTCAGTGTTAATTGTCAGAAATTATTTTTGGGGGTTTTATATTATTTAAATAATTAGATCATCGCTATAATCAATATATGAAGTGCAGTGAGTCTAAGTTAAATGGAACACCAGTTTCCAGTGCTGCAAACAACTGCAGGTGAATGTAAGTAACCAGCAGTCTAGCCACAGTATCCTTAGTGGCAAGGCCGTAGATTTGGTCTCAACACTGATAAGGACACATCGACCCACACTGTAATCCCGCCATCCAACAATATGTGGCTAGCAGGCTTCATTTTAAATCAACATGGCTACAGGCTAGTTAGCTCACCACCTATTACTGAAGCTCTGGGTGGTGAAAAGGCTCCTGATGTCCCCCCCAAGGAAACCTGTCGGCATAGGCAAAATTTTCACCCATGTTAACTGTTAGCACACTGATCAGCTCTTGCCTCCTCCGTGTCTGGCAGTAGGTATGATATCTGCATGTCATAACATGACCCTTCGGATGAGCCTTCAAATGCTAGCAGGCCTAAAATAGTCATCATGGAGACGTAGCCTCTGGGAGGCAATATGACTTCACTCCAAAGGTAATGTGAATGAGTTCAAATATTGGCAGGTAGTGTTATCCACTACTCTGTCCATTGGAGCAGACTGGAGATTTCCACCACTAGTGACCATGCAAAGGCTAAATCAGAGCTTGTAATCATTGTCTACTATTCTGCTATAACTACCAGAGCTTACTCCAGTCTCGGATCAATAATTTAACTCAACTGAAAGTTAATTTTTAATTACATTTACCTGTATTATACATCACGCACCAACATATAAAGGAACCCCAAACGCTATTTCTCCTTCTCCTTGTCCTCCCCCTCCCTAAAACCTAACCGAGGACCACCTGGAAAAGAGAAATTCCTCCGCTAGACAGATGAAGAGCTTTTACGTGAGCAGAGATTTGGGACTGTGCGAAATGGGGAAAAGGCTTGACAGACCTTACGTAAGACTGGAGAATGGGAGAGCAGACGAACAGACGAAGAGACAGACAGACACGACGGCCAGAGAGGCATGAGAGGAATTCTTCCCATCATGCACTTTCCCGGAAGTCTCTCTCAGGAGGCCGTGGAGAGGGAAAACAAACTGTGTGCGATGGCAATAACAGACCGCCAAAGTGCTGCAGGCTTGACAAAAGCTGATCTGTTAACTGGACGGCGTAAAGAGAGAGAGAGAGAGAGAGAGAGAGAGAGAGAGAGAGAGAGAGAGAGAGAGAGAGGGAGAGAGCTGGACGGGCTTCTCTTCTCTTGGGGTTTCCCTCTGTTTCTTATCCAATCAGGGTTGGGTTCACATACTGAGCCTGCCACCACATAAACAGCTCACTCTGAAGCTGAGGGCTAACGTGTCAGAGCATATGAGGCGCTGGTGTGTTTAATGGCAGTTCAGGGGCTGAGTGCGTGTGTGTGTGGGTGTGGGTGTGTGTGTGGGCTTGTTTTCATACATTTTCAGGACAAAATGTCCTGGAACACCTACAAACTCCAGCACCAATTCAAGTACCAACTACAAGTTCTGTGATTCACTTATTTAGATTTATTTGGATTCATTAAACTAAACGAGCTAAACAATTTCTTTGTGATTCAGATTCAGAATTAGGCTAGAAAATCCATATTATATACAACTACATCTAGGTCATGTGTGATGTGTATACGTAATTTGCATGTGAGATATGTATGACCCCCATGACCCCCGACATTATTTTAAAAACAATCGCTGTGTGTGTTTGGGTGTGAGTTGCAGCTGGAGGTTTCCATGGGGTGTTTCCATGCTAGGCAGACCAGCTGTGGAATCTAAAGCTTGTACCAGGCGTGGGGAAGCCCTCATCAAAGCTCACCACTGGTCTGCCTGCATGTTTAACTCTTTGCCTAAGGGTCAGAAACCTCAGAACTCAAACCAATCAGACACTTTCTTCTCAGTCTGAACACATAAAGCTTCTATACCAGCTGTAGTATTCATCAGTATCTGGAAGGAGCCCTTGAGCGGTGTACGCGTCACAGAACCACCATCCTTCAAGACGTTCAGAAGACTAGCATCAAAAGGCTTCTCTGTCCTGGTACCCACTTCCACTGGGTGTCCACTGACTGTTATTTTCTTAGTATCTTAGTTAATAGTTATTTCTGGTCTCTAAGCCACTTTGGTAGCTCTGCTTTGTGTTACAGCTCTGTTTAAATCCCGAGTGGATGCTACCGTGATATATGTGAGCTGCGGCTCGTTGTTCCACTTGACAGCTGCAACAGCAGCATCCAACTTTGTCTTCGCCATGTTTACATGTGTGTGCCAAAGAGCGCTCTGTCCTCCTATTGGTCAAGGAACACCTTGTAGGATGTGTCAAATTAGGCCTAAAAATGCAAACGCTGCAAAGACATTTCATTATGGTGTCATGCCACATTGCTGTTCCTCCATTATGTCACACTACGCAGCCTGTTTCTTGTTCCCGATGCTGGCAATTTGTTGGCCACATCAGAGTGTCCAAACCGGGCTGAATTTGTGTAGTCTGACCCGTGGCTAAAGAAGATAAGATACTGAGAGGGAGCTCTTGGCTTCTTCTCTTCTTTAACAGAGTCAGAACATAATCTCAACCAATGGTCGTAAAGTAAATAAAGTTTTTGTCATCAAAGGTTCGAGGTTCGGAAAGCCCTGGTAGAGCGCACTGAAAAGGTCCACACATACCGGAGAACCCCGGTGCTGAATGCGCACAGCGAAAGCATTCATGAAAATCACTGGCAGGTGTTTTTTCCATTTGTGCCTCTGATGCAGTTGTCCTAAGCCGAGGCCCTGGAGCAGAACAGATAGATGGGCCTATGGTACGTATACATCTTCCTTTGAGGAAGGATCATTGTTTTTTAGCTTCAATCCATCTTAATTCATTAGTGTTTAATGCAACGGTTCAGTACACCTCCTCTCTTAGGGACGGGCAGCGGTCCAAGTCAAGTAAAGCGTTTACCCAAAAGCCGGCGTGGCCCCCGTGGAGAGCGAAGCAGCAGACGCATTCATATTCATTAGGAAAAGCCTGAGGTGACTGATGCCAAGGAAAATACCGTAAAATGCTGCATGACTTGGGAGGGCGGGTTTCCAGTCGCCGTAGTTCCAGTGAATCTACCCTGCGGTGAAATACTGACCAGAGGGAGACTGCGCGGCCTGAACCCCTGAGCCTAAGCAAGGCCTAGCCGCGACTGCTAAACGCTAACCTCGCCCTCAACTGACAGAAGTGAATGTGTTGAAATTTGGGGAGGATTATAATAAGGAAAGGAGAAAACAGGTGTCTGACAGGCCACAGGCTGTAATACCTAATCTGCTATTTACATCCCAAAATCAATGTCTATGTCAAATCTGGGTGACTGTCTGGCTTACACCAACACCTACACCTTTACGCTGTTATCATTGTGTATATTAAATACAGTTCAGGTGCAGCCAGGAAGCTGGATTTCAAGAACAATCAAGGAAACGACTGGAGACCTAAAATATCAACACACTGCTCTTTTCCCTCCAGACAGGATGTGTTTGAAAAATAACAGATTCCAGCAGACAGACGAGGTGATTGAAATAAGAGAGAGATGGAAGCAAGGAGAGAGACGGAGGAAAAATGGTACGGGGCTGTGAGGGAGAAAATGAGTCTGCAACTCTGCTAAGGCGAGCAAGAGCGAGAGAGAGCAGGAGAAAGGGAGAGAGATCGCACATGCCCCGTTTGTGATTCATTCCTTAACTTGCGGCTGAGCGTCAGAGAACAGGCAATGGAAACTTCTGCAAATGTAAATACGTTTTGGTTAAAAATATAGTGTCTTAATGCACACCACATGGGCTGCCTGGCAAGCCCGGCTCTATTTTGACGGGGAGGCCTAGGGAGAAGAAAGAGAGAGGGATGGAGAGGGAAGGTACGGGAGGGCCAGTGAGGAAGAAAATGAAGGGAAAATTCAAAGGGGGAGGAGGGACGGGTACACGTGTCAGACTCACCTTGGGCCTTCTCCACAAACATGACCTTGGAGTCGGTCAGGAAATTGTGGCCGCTCAGGAGCATCCTCTTACCCCCGGTAGCAGGATAACTGTCCAGGCTTTGCTTCTCCACCAGGGGCAGCTCCTGGGCCGAGCGCTGGGCTGCACGCAATAAGACAGGAACCAGAAGATCAGCGGCCGATCTCTTCGTTTGGGCTCAAATGAAGAACGAATAACTATTTCGTTATTCCAAACCCGCAATAACAAACTGGCAAATGACGGAATCTATGTGGCAAAGAATCGCATACAAATGAGGGTGCCCGTCAGGCGTCTCACTGGACCAGGACAATTTCTAACATGCCACCTAAACATGATCCACAAAGTGAAACAGCCCTACTCTTCACTCAACAATGTACTCAAAATACACTGTAATACTGGAAATATGTAGAGGAAACAGTGTATCTCATTTCCTCAGAGGTCAACCTGATCCCCATCTGCCCTTGCGCCTCCAGGCCTCTACCCAGCAAAGAACAGCAACAGCTAACTCTCCCTTCCTCTCCCACTTAAGACAGACTCGCCCATCTTCTCGGCTTCTATTAGCACAATGGCTATTAAAACCACATTAAACCTCCTCTGACTATAAATACCAGCCCAGGAATCAATCTTAAACACATTTGTCATATCAATATGTTTATAGTCACAATTTGCCCATTAAGCAGTCCTGGCCTCCTTGTCTTGTCTCATCCTCGTCAACTGAGCTGATCTGGATGAGTCACTCTTTTAAGTACCATCTGGGTCTTCGGTTTTATGGGGAAGCTTCGGGGCCTTCTTGGTCATGTCGGCGGTTTTCACAGCCAAAAAACTTGGAAGTGTGGGCAACACTAAACCGAGCGTAAAACCCAGTTTATTCGTTTGTTATCGAGGTTTTGGCTTATTAATCGCTGCCTTGTAAGACGCTTTAATAAGTGACAAAGGTGGGAGAACAGCCCATGTGTTTGCCCTCAACGCGGAATGAGCTTATCGCATTGGGTGCAGATTTATGGAAATGGCAAGGGCAAGTGCATAACATCACCATGCCTCAAGCAAGAAATGGATGCCCTCATTTGTATACTCGACCAACATTACATCAGTCTACAAACCGGGCCATTCCTCACGTCGCCTGCCCTACTGAGTAGGATAGTGATGATTGTACATGGCAAACGACCTTTACTGACCCTTAATAAATAACTAAAAGTTGATATCATAGCTATAATCTGTATCAAACACCTCAAAAAGCCTACATATTTTACTCTTTACTGACGGAAAGATATAATTATTAAGCAACGTGTCATTACAAGGCTACAGCACTTGTAACACAACAGTATCCCTTCCTCAAAACGTAAATGGGAACGAAAAAGAGAAAAGGAAAATTATCAAAGGCCGTAAATATTCATCGCCTATTCAAACCACGTGTTTCGTTTTCACTGCATATGTCTGTCTCTGCATGCAGACCTGGTGACTAGTATACTTACAGCACTCTATGGGGTTAGAAGCCACTTGAAGAGACACCGTCCTGCCATTGGGCTGGTTGATGTGGACGCGGAACACCAGCCGGACCCGGGTGTTTTTCCGACCGATGTCCGTCTCTCCCTTCCTCAGCTCAATGTCGGAGTTGCGGAGTTTCAGGATCCCAGCACAATCAATTCTGCAGACCCAATGTGGCGGAGGGTACAAAAATTAGCAATGGTGGATCCAAATTTTCCCATCATCCGCGCTCCACTCGTAGGAACTGCTGGATGAGGTTTACAAAACCCTGGCAAAATCCCATTCAACATAATGGAATTCTGTCTGGTTTTATATTCTGGTGAGCACCAAGAGCATATCCCAGTACTGTAGCATTCTAAACTGGAGTCTCCATGTTATAAAGAAAGATCCCTCCAATTTCTCATTAGATTTCAACATGATTTTGATAACAATCTGAGAAATCTGTGAATCCAACCTTGCAAGTTATGAAATAGAACATTTGCAGACCAAACATGGCTAAAAACGTTACCAAGACTGACAAGACAGAGATTCACAATCAGGGCAGGGTATCATTTGTATTGCTTCCAATTCATTAATAATAAATGACTAATTATTAAGAATTCATGTGTGAATTATTATAATAAGTGCATTCATAAAGATCTACAATGCGTTATAATACTAGACATAAGCCTTTGTAATGCTCCTAATCGCACACATAAGATGTTATAACATAACAGTATAAGGCTTCATAGCACATGCAGTGACATAATGCATTATCATGTATATATTAATAACATTATCGGTAAAACCGGTATCATAAAGCTTAATAACTCATGTCGTGTTCATGTGCATCATGCTTTATAAGGCTCCACAGTGAGGCCACTCTCTCTAATGTTCCTCAGGTTCATCTTCACATAACATCTAATGAACACGTATAAGCCTTCTTTACAGACTCTGAGTACAGTGGTGTTATTGATCAGCTCTATGAAGTACTGCATCATGTGAATGAATGTATTAAGCTTGATACCGGTCTCTTATGATAACCTATGATACATCTCTTTGTGCTATGAAGCCTTATAATGCGATGTTATACCAGTTTATGTGTGTGATTATGAACATTTATGTACATCTACAAAAGCTTATGTCAAGCATTATAAAAGATTAGAAATGCTTTATAGATCTGTATGAATGTACTTATAATGCATTACGGATCCGTGATTCATAGACAGTGTTGCTGCTTTTGTTTTTACTTTCTCTTTGTTGTTCTCCACTGAGAGTGCGCTGTCACTGCCACGTAATGAGCTTTAAAAAAGCTTGTCCAGTTGTCGCTGGTCAGGGCAACTTTGTTCACAGCACTGTATTAATTTCGCCTACCTAAATGACGGTGACTGAGAAAGGAGGTAGCCCTTCCACTACAAATGCCGTCACTGCCCTGAGACACTCTTTGGTTTTCCCCCGGTTAGCTTTCCCTTCTTTGCTAACGAGAGAGGTGTACCAGACTGTGATTGAATGAGCTGGGGAGGTGCTAGAGCTGTCTGTGGAGCTGGGTAATACGGCACTGGAGACCACATTCGGTGGTGCATCGTCCTTCCCAACAAGATCAACCTTGCACATATATTGCACTCTTCGTTCTCTTTCAGCCACACTTTTAAAGGCTTCCCACAATCTGTCTTTAACCTACCAAAACCTATACGTATATATGACAGCTACCTGCATCCTTGTATTGTTGTAGTAATCACCGCTGCATATTTGGAAGCATGTATGAATGAAAATTCATTTGTAGGAACCGAAAAGTGGAATCAATTTTTTTTAATGGCCACCTCTCCTTGGAATTTTGGAAGTGGTTCGGTTTCCATGCACATCCCTACCCACAGACCTGATCGGCAGCAGCATGGGCTTCCTTAATGAAGGTATTTAGTATGTGTAAGATTCACTTTGTGTAATTCTTTTGCCTGGTGCAGAATGAATAAGAGGAATGGGACATGCAACAACGGTTAGTGTGAGCTATTACAGTGTTTGGTCCCATTTGATCCAAAACTATAGAAAGCTCATTGTGCATGCATTGCATAAACTGGATAAAGGCTCTGGAAACACTGGCTGCAGTGACTGTTTGTTATGACTAGCAAGGACTAGCAGCTCTCACTCCAACAATGCTGGGCTTTGTAAGAGCGACGCACAACAGATCAAAGTTTCTGTGCCACTCGAACCCTCACACCCTGGAAAGGGGACTTCCCTTTCCTAGCTTAATTGCCTCCCTGGTGTCTGAGGAGCAAAGGGTCTCTGGTGGCCTTGTCTTTCCAGAAGAGATGTGCTTTGGACATCAAGCAGTCGCCGGTCCGGTGTCTGAAGCCAGTCTGTTTCAGGGTCGCACTTCTTCTCTAAGATCAAACGTTTACAGCTTCGGTCCAGTTAACTCATGCCACATTTGGAGGCAAGAACTCTTTTTCAGCGTCTTCATTACTATGTCTCTCGCACGCCCACTCTTTTTCTGGGGATTTTCCTTCATGGGACTTCTGAGTGGAAAAAGGCATCACTTTTCAGTCTGGTCTTTTTAAGAAATTAAATAAAACTCAAGCCGAGCTGGTAAAAAACCTAAGGAGAGAATACATATGGGATATGGCTTGGCATTCCGGCTATTTTACACCGGAGCTTTTGGGCCGAATTCCTGGAACTTGGTAAATGTCAAGTTTTACACAAATCTATTTTTCCTCCTCTCTGAGCAGTTAAAATCTGAATAAATAGAAAACACCATAATAAGCTCACAAGAACCGGTGTCTGATGTCAGTTTCAGGCAACACACGTTTCAGTGAGATCTACCACGAGGGCTCTGTGCTCTGGTTTATTATTACATGGCCAATTGAATCAAGTCATATGAATGTGTCAAAGTGGCCAAGTTCATGTAGTTTGACGAAAGTACTCTGTGGAAGCAGCTCTTAAAAAGCAACTCAGCTCGAGCCTTCGTGATGGTGTACAAAGGAGAGTAAGCGTGTCAGAGATGATCCGTGTGGGTTGACAGACATTTCCGTGAAAAAGTGTCTGGTCTCCTTGTGATCGCGTTGCTGTTTCCGCTGTTAGTACTTGCTCTGAGCAATATAATTAAGAAACCAGGGAAATAATGGGAAAGGAATGACCTCATCTGTCTCAGCAGTGGACACCGGACAATTAGGGACACGCTTTCCACCGAGCATGCTCACTGGGTAAACTGTGGCGCCCTTGAACCTCCCATAGGATACAAATATGGCTTGTTTTCACGTTTGTATTCTATAAAATCTTGAAAAATCAATACAGCAGTCTACTCTCTCGCTGTGTTACTGAAATCTAGCCTGAATCTAGCCATATTGCTGCACTGCCTTTTGTTTCCCCTGCTCTTAGATACCTGCTTCAGTTCGTCAGCTAAGTACATCATGAATTGAATTAGCTGCCTTCGAGAGCTAAACACTACCAACCATCAGCTGTTGTAAAGGCTTGAGAAAGACTGCCATGATTGCTTGACAAAACGGATCACTCGGTCTTAAATAAACAACAACAGAGTGGCAATAACGCATATCTCAATTTCCCATAATGTTCCCTCAGCAGTATCTGATGGACGCACTCATCTGAAAGCCTATTTTATGAGGTCTACGAAAAGGCTATCTAGTTTATTATTTCCCTCANGGTCTTAAATAAACAACAACAGAGTGGCAATAACGCATATCTCAATTTCCCATAATGTTCCCTCAGCAGTATCTGATGGACGCACTCATCTGAAAAATTTTATGAGGTCTACGAAAAGGCTATCTAGTTTATTATTTCCCTCAGTGAAATATGCTGGAATAAAGGCTCCGATTAATAGCTAAACCAATTAGTAGATTACTAATATAATCGATAGCGAAAACCCCAGACTGGTGTATCAGGATTCTGTTTAATGAGATCGGCCACTGGTGTTTCTAATTTACCGATGGAGAGAAACGAAAAGAAGGGACCGGCCTGGGTCTTATCAGCGTTAGACTGTTTACGGCTGGATGGAAAGACCACATCAGCAAGCCTTCGCACAGGCCCTGTGCTAAAAAACCCTCAGCCTACGCCTTCCTGCCCCAGACTGGGTCCAGAGAAAACCCCTGAATCACAAACCCCTCTGACATTTCAGTGGCACATCTAGCCATAGTTCATCAGGCCGTCTGAGCATGGCCGCTATCTCTCCCACTTTGTCCTGTACTGGACGGTAATTGAGTTAACTATTAGGTTTGGATACGAAACAGCTCCATGGGACATTCCTCCAGGAGCAAGAAGACAAAGGAATAGTTTGGCTTAATCCTCAGGACTTGATCGAATGAAAATCTAAACAAACGTAGGTGGTGTTGCATGAGGTGGGGAGAGATCAGAGTTAATGGAAATGTGAAGCGTGTTAGCCAACACTATTCAACAANGAAAATCTAAACAAACGTAGGTGGTGTTGCATGAGGTGGGGAGAGATCAGAGTTAATGGAAATGTGAAGCGTGTTAGCCAACACTATTCAACAAAATGCACTTTTGGCTTAGAAAAATGAGGCAACCCAAAAAAAAAAAAAAAAAAAAGGAGCATGGCGTTCGGAGGTGAGCGAGCGGTTACGTAACCCAGTCTGGATTTGACGCCTTATTTCTACTAGTCCGAGCTACTGGGACGTGTGCCAGCAGAGCTGTGGAGGAGGGAAGCCAGGCCAGGAGCGCTGCAGGCTGGACAGCCTGCCGAGCACGAGCCCTGGGGATGCTGGAGCTCCAGCTGGGGGAGGAGGGGGATGGGGGGGGGAGAGAGCGTAGATATCTCCTCGAGCAGGAAACTCGAGTACTATAGCACTAAAGTATGTCTAGAAGCCAGGCATGGGCTAGACAGGAGAAGGATGAGGGATGCAGGGACATCCTATGGCGATAGGGCCTATCAGCGAGGCACAATGCATTTATCTTTCAGGAGCTGTGGACACAAACAGCCACTCAGGAGGTTTCACCCAGTGGACTGATAGGGATGTTTATGTTGCTAAACATCAGGAGGGTTCTGAACTGTTGTCTGTGGAGCAAATAAGAGTATGACTTCATTCCTGCCTCTGTAGCTCACTCTGTATTTCAGTCAGGCTCCCACCTGTCTAGTATTCTTCAGCTTTCTTGTTTGGAACCACTTGCTGATAACAAGCTATTAGCAGATCAATGTTTGTTGGATATACGTCGCTTGGGACACAGAGTATGTACGGACAACTGGAAAAGTTGGAAAAGGTTGTGGTGAGAAGTATTTCAAGGAAATCACTCACATAGCACGCATGTTGTTCTCCGGCAGCAGAGGTATCTCCAGCACTTTGGTGTTGGACTGCATGGCTTCGTGACTGGCGGTGGAGACGGTCTTGCCAGTGATACGGTGGACCTGGTAAAAGGCGTGTGGCCTCAGTAGTCGGTCGTCCGCCGTGCCGATGAACAGCTGGAGCGTCAAGGGCTCGCTCTCCATGTAGCCGTATAGCTGGCAGGACAACAAAGAAAACCAGGTGAGCCTCTCGGAACCCTGTGCAAGAACCCCTCTCTTAAAACTCCATCTCTTTTGGCTTATAATTACTTGAGTGCACCGTGGCTAAGACTTCCTAATGACAGCTTTTAGCCCACGGAGCTGCTCACACACACGCTAGCAGCGCCGTGTTTGTTTCCCTGGTCGGGCTGGAGACAGGGCGCTACAACCTCGACCCAGTTTGGTCTGGCTAATTGTTAGGAGAGTTCCCTTCAGGGGGCTGGGGATTCTCAAAGGTGGTTTTGATCTTCTTGGAGAGGTTCCGTGGAAGGCTTCTTCCTGGCCGCCGTGCTCCAGCACACAGGCTGGAGGTTGGCTCCTGTCACTTCACTGTTCATTAAAATTTCGGAGTAGCCGTAAAAAGGATGCCCAGGGAGATGCAGGCCTGCACCAGACACTGACTCAATGGAAAGTGACCATTATTGACATATAACATAAAAGACCAAAGTGATTATTTTAAAGTCTGCCCGGAGGAGCGTCGCATGTAACTACTGGGATTTACTTAAATGGTCTTTAAAAGGGTTAAACCTATCGTTTCGGCATTATGCAGAGATTATACAACTCTTTTCTTTTTTTCACCATACCTATTAACGTTTAACAGCGTTAAATTAAATGTATCAAGTCATTTATTGGGGTACTGTTATGATGCTGTCGTCATCATTTCAAAAACAATAAATCTGAGGTCATATGAACTCAGCACATGCTCTATAAATTTCAGTGAAGCAATGTTGGACATTAATATTTTATATAAACAACAAAAAAAAAAGATTTAATGTAACATGCAGCCCAACAGGCAAAATGACGATAACACAATTAGTAAAAGGAAAGGGGCAGGAAAATCAGGCGCAACTACGCATCCTACATCTTACAAGGCGGATGCATTTAAGGCGGTCTCAAACCATTAGCATAACTGGCGCTAACACACCGCTAGTCTTCATAACGCCACCCTTAGGCATTTTGACATGAAATGGAACACGCGTTATGATTTTCATTAACGGCTTGTGATGCTTTGGGCCGGTGCCAGAGACGGTGCCACACTGAGATGAAAGAAGCAAGAGAATCAGAACCCCCACTTCAAACAGGTACCGCTTCCTCTCTCGCCGGCTGCCACTTAGGCCTTCTGCTCTCCAATAAAAAAACACTTCGACGCAGGCAAGCAGAACAAACGCTCGCTACATGTAGATTGAAACCATTAGTCAATGGTACAGTAAGTGGGAGACACTCACTGTGCAATCAATCCCAACTTGAGCTGATGCTCAGAAATACAGTGCGGCGTCTAGAAATCCTTTTGTGTGGAAAACGACTTCAATTATAAGCGAAACTACGGCGCGTTACTTCAAGGAGCCAGTTCCGGTGTATTTCAGGAACGTGGGCTATTCCACAATGGCGCCTAAGTGGACTGTGGCTTTGGTGCAACCAGAAGGATGACTTTGGTGTAACCAGATCGCTTGGTCTACAGGTTCTCCACACTGTGGGTGGGCATCTGGATTCCTCCCCAAAACAACAGAAACAAAAGGGTGGAAAACGTAGCACCACAACCCGAAGCTCTCCAAGGGCGAAGACGGCCATTCAAAACTCAACCCATTTGGGTTTGCTGGCCAACTCCTATTAGATCTGTTAGACCTGTCAAAACGAAGCCCATGTGGTAAAGCCAACTGCTTGCACTAATCATTTCAACAATGAGTAGAATTTCAGGCCTCTGCCTTGTGAAGTTTCGGTCGGTGACCGAGTCAAGACGGTAAGACTGTCAAGCTAAATAATAGAAGCCATGCTTACTTAAGCAATTGAGTCATCTAACAGAACGCAGAACACATGTAACCTATGACATAATCTGATTAATGCTTTTATAATTACCTTAGTGAGGGGACT
>CM067493.1:25127326-25147120 GCA_034552555.1 Semaprochilodus insignis
ATAATATTATTAATAACAATATTAATAATAACAATAGTTAATAATAATTGATTATTTTATAATAATTATATAAGTTGTCAAATAATTAAATAAATAAAAGTTTCTCACACATACCGATTAACCAACAGCACAAGTCTCTCGTTCACCTTTGGCTCTATGGATGTAAAGTTGGTCGGTTGGATTGATATTATAGATAAGCTTATCTATAGAACTTTAATGGAGCCATATTGGGGGGAAAAATATTGTTTTTGTTGCTTATTCAAATAAAAAAATTTGATGTACTATCAAAACATTGTTAAAGTTTCAAAACATGCCGTTCATGCCATTGCATATATGCAAACAAAGCCCTTCTTTTGAATCAACACATGTTCATATCACTGCCCATTCATGTTAAAGTGATAAGGGCTGTTGTTCTTGCAGACAGTCAGTTGCAACAAAGTTCATGTAGGTTGTTATATAGAAGTTGTGGGGGGGTGGGTGAGTTGCGTGGGGGGGGTGATTAAATGTTGGGCTCTTCCGTTCTGTCGGGAAACTAACGGATCATTGCTGCTTTTCAAACGCCCCAAAATTGGAACTCAGCCCAAGTTAACTTGTTTCTGCACCCCGAGGATTTCTGTCAGAACGCAACACTCTGTATCATATTGCAACCAAGGCTGCTTTATAAACAAGGCAACGCAATACAGGCCAGCCAATCAGAAAGGAGGGAATTATTGACCATTAGTCTTGAAAGGCCAAGTAACAAAATCAGCCTGTTTAATTCTGAGGAATAAAGAGACTTGGAAAATATTTGTGTGGTTAAATCGGACATAAATGAATTATTTTGAAAGTTTTTATAACTGAATATACCCAGGAGACGTGTGTACACTATGCTTAATTTAAATATACTTAGTATTCTTGCATAATTCCATAATTCCAAATCACTTTTGTGTACAGTTTTACAAAATGGTAGGTTCATCCGTTTGCTGCTTTTTATTATTTTCCTTGTAACATTCAGATAGCAAAGAACAGTGCTTCCTGACCACAACCGTCTGCCGTAACACAACTTGGAAGTGGGACATAATGCAGTCAGGTTACAAAATGAACCAATCATCCAGCCCCATACGCAGTGCTGGGAGGAGGTAGCTTCCGTACAAGCCGCAGAAGGTCCCAGAGGCTAACCCTACACCACTGCTTTCAGGGGGACCTGAGATTGGTTCTCTAGACTGTTCTTGGCTTTCACACCTGACCAATGTTCCAGACTCGCAAAGCAAGCGGTCCTGAGTCTGGCGGAAGAAGATCTGGTGTGAAAACGCCCTGAGAGGCGGCACAAACTCACTCACTGCTGTCCCTGGTGTTGGCATGGTGGCGTTCAGACCGATTGACTGAATGTGTGCCGGCAACTAGAACTGAAGGCCTTTCTTTCCAACTCCCTGTCCTATATACTGTAACCCTAAAAGGAACAGATCAGTGACTAGGACTCCTGCTTAGAACCTTGAATGGGTTCCCTGGAACGTTCTTTGGTAACAAAACTTTAACCTTCCTGCATGCAGGTGAGTCTTATGATGTAGCCTCCATCATTCTGTGCCAAGTAATCCAGCCTCATTCCGGGTTGATGAACAGTGTTGTTGATGAAAGAGAAGAACACTTGGAAAGCTTATTTTCCTAACTCCATGTTCGTCATGCTCGTGTTCTGAGGACAAACACGAGCGCAGTCTGCTTTCTCAGCCACAGGAGGGGAAAGAAAGAGCGTGTGTTCTGGGCGGGGGGGTGGTGGGGGGGGTACTCTTCTTTGCGGTGGAGTGGACATCAAAGCCAGCCCAGGCACTCTTCGTGAGTTCATTAAGTAAAGCCGTCCTGGCCCTGCTCTCTCATTCCTGTAAAGCCGTCACTAAAAAGATCAGAGGGTCCCGTCTCCTCCTCCTCTTCCTCTCCTTCCTCTCGTCCTTGCTCTGTCCGTTGGTGTCTGGTCGCCAGTGCCTTCCTCGACCCACTTCTTGCTATTCCTACGAGAGCGGGAAATAGTTTGAGAAGACTTATGACTTAATTTTTTTTTCACCCCGGAACCTTTCTTTGAAGTCTGTGTGATGATTAAGCAGACAGGGTCTCAGGTCGCTTTCCCTCTTCCCCCTTGTTGGAGACCCTTTACCTCGTCCCTGTAGCCTGTCAGGTCTCCTGAACGTGTTGATTTTGGGGGTGTAAAAGTAGAACGGAGATGGCTTGAAGCCCATAACCCAGCCATGCCCTGTTAAGTTATACGAGGTGTTGGGAGAAAACTTTCCCCTCTGTCCAGCTCACCCCCCTCCCCACCGCCAAAAATTAGAGGAGTACACCTGGATCGGGGCAGTGGGATGGGGGTGGACAGCTTGGAAGAAACAAACAACAAAACTCTCCCTTCTCTTTCCAGAGGTGCCCTCTCATTTTCAACAACCACCCCCCCCCTTCCAGCCTCCCACTGGGGTAGACCTAACCTGTCATTAACCCAGGCCCTTAATTGGCAGGTGCTGAGGGGCTCTGAGACGCTGTGATCAGTCAGAGGACAGGACAGGCCCATGATCATGCCCTCTTCATTCACATCCTTGCAATTTGCCACACTCTTTGTTTAGGGCAACCCCCCCCCACCCCCCCAAAGTGCCCGCAGTACTCGTCTGTCTTATTCTGTTTTGTCATGTGACAGAAATCTATCCGTTCTTCACACGGGGGAAAAAGCTGTGACAGTTGGGCTCAATAAACACTGCATTTGTTTTGAAAGAAACGGTGTGTGTACTCGCTGTGTGCATGTTTAAGGCAGGCTGGATATGTGGTTTGTGGCTCCTGGCTGGCTGCGAAGAACGAAAGACTGCAATTTGTTGTACAAAGAAATAATCAAACTCTTGTCATATGAGGAAATGGCACAGCCGAGCTCCTGGCATACAGGGACAAGGCAGAATTCTCCAGCCAGACCGAAACAACCGGGAGATCTCTCGAATGGAAAGATATCCAGTTGAAGAGTCTATTTTAGGCTGCCTTTGAAATCGCCATGTTTTGGAAAGTCTTGAGCCATAGTAGTTGCTGTTATTATAGTGAACTTTCAGGATGGTTTCTCTAGTCTGGTTTCAGGCAACGCAGGTCCTGAAACCTTCTAAATTTGACAGTTCAGCAGGGTTTCAGACCCTCAGGCGTTACTAACCAGTGGTGGGTAACTTATTTACAGTAAATGACACCTCGATCTCGTTTGATCTTATTTGCCGTGTTGCCTTATTTAGAAAGAATTGAACCCTTTATTTGAAAGAGCAGATGTTTCTTGTCAAGCCTGGCGGTTTCACTGAGTCACTGGTGTTGGTGGTGGTGAGACCCCGCAGGAAGTGAGGAAAGGCAATTATCATTCATAATTCCAAAGCTCACATGTGGCCCATAAATTTACATGGAATCTGGATCGGAAGTCCTAATCAAGGCTCTCTGATCTGCTGTAGTCATCGTGCCCTAGGAGGCGGAGGCGAGGCGGAGAACGTTGTACGGGCGTGCTTTTATTTGGTCCACAGCGGGGTAAGGACCGTGTTTTGTTAAATGTGTCGTCATGGCACATTGAACATCAAGGCAGCCACTAGTACAGGCCTTTTGTATTTGGGGAACTCGTATGCGCATCGGACTTCGTCCTTGAGCCGTAGCCCTCTATCAGCTCCTAACAGTAAAGGCAAGTCTCAGATGGCTTCCCTAAAGGCAAGGCCTTTGTTGGGGACCAGTGTCCTGGAATCTCCCCTTTTGCCTCCGCTCCGGGTGTCCGTGCCTGGTCCCCATCTGTTTCTTCTTTAATGCGTAAGGCCATGCTTCGGGCCTGATGGGACACATGGGCGGCACATTACAGAAAAGCCCCATGGGTCTTCTTGAGTCACTGACGACTGTGTCTTTCAACTGTTTAAAAATTCTTTGGTGGAATGTCTGTTTACTGTAAGTGCCATTTGCAGTGGCTGTTTTCTGGAAACTTCTCCGGCGCCGCAAAAGACGAGCGTGCTTTCAGGAAAAAAAGAAAGATTTGTGTGTAAGCATCGGGATGGTGCGCCGGGTGGTCTGTAGGCAGGCGTCACTTGTTTTAAAAAAAACATAGACGCAGTTTTTTTTTTTTTTTGTTGTTTTTTTTTTTGGGATTCATTTCTGTCTTTCATCAAACATTTTATAACTGTTCCGGAAAAGTTCGGAAAAGAATAAAACACAGCGTTAAACGTGTTAGTGGGAATATCCCGTACACACACTCAAACTCCTTCGGAATTTCATCAGCGCTACATAAATAGTTCTCATCTGTTTGCCTTATGTGTAAACAACAGAGCCCCTATTACCCAGTAAACTGGTTTTCTGTTCATGTAAGCCAAAGCTGACTTTTGTCTTGGCTAGTAGGACTGGTGATCTAGGATCAGATTCCTCAATTGTTAATGGTGATCTGAGGATGCCATTGCTGACCTCAGATCAGCTCTACTGATATGCCCCTAGTCCACCCACTCTTGTTAGCCTCTGCTCCTTTTATATTCAGCCATGATTACGAGGCCAGTGGAACCTTCTGTATGAATGTCTGAATGTTCTGTTTCCCCGGTAGGAGGAGTAACAAGATGCTGGAAAGAAAACAGGGCGCCAGGTCAAACGCAAAATGAAAACACTGAGTCAGAAAATGAATTCCATGATTCGTTCAGTCGTTTCAGTGATTTCCTATGAAACGGGACCAAGAAATGACTTGGGGCCTGAAGTTTTGAACCCAAACCACGTGGTCATGGATAGAGTCCAACAAAGTATTATCTAAAACCAGCCCATTCACCATGTTACATGTTCCATATGTATATTTATATATGTATGGAACATGGCAAAAATATTATGGAAATGAACTGGGAATTCTTGAAGTTATCTTAAACTGTTGGGAAAGTATGTAAGGCAAGTAAAGACACTCAGACAAAGTCACGTTAGGTCAGTAAACATTTATCATAATTTACATTTTGAACAAGTTGTACTTAAATAACTATGTAAACCAGTATGTAAACATAGAGACAGATGAGTTTCTTTTTTGCTTTCTCTTTTTTTCTTTAGGTTTAGTTTAAAGCTGAAGATGTGGGGAAGACTTTGGTCATAGTTCAGGAGGAGAGAGAAATGAAGAGATGCTACTGCTTTACGGCACATACTGTCGCCTAAAGGAAAATAATAAAAATAAAAAAAGAGTTAAATAAGAAAAACTAAGAAAAAAAATTGGATAGAAGACAACAAATGAGAAAGAACCAGTGCATATAAAGACCAAGGCGCTTTGGTTTGTGCCATCCATGAGCGCAAACAAAGGGGCAAACGACAACGACGACGACAACAACAAAAATCTACAGAACAGACAACAGCTAAAGAGCAACTAAAACTTCATCGTAGACACTCATCGCTCTTTAAACGAACCAACTTTGGTAACTAGCTCCGCATTCCTTTTCATTCCCATCCCACCCTCCCTCCCCCCGTTTGGTATCAGTATTGCTTTGAGAGAGAGGAAACAAAAATAGTGAGTGAATAGAGAAGTACTCTCAGCTTCATAGCCAGTGTGCTACATGCTAGCAGACTCCTGTTCATTTGGACCACACGGAGAGCTGCACTCCAGGACATTTGGTTTCTTCTTCAAGTAGAAAAGCAATAAATATCATATATGCCTCTGACTTCCTTCAGAACACACACAGACTATATACACACACACTCATAATTTGAGGTAACTTGTTGAAAATATATAAAATGCCCTTTTGTTTTTCTTTTTGTTTTTTGGTACACTGAGGAGTGCTCTACAGAGATTAGGGAAAGGCCTGCAGGTGGTTCATCCGAAAGCAATTTTTTTCCCCCCACTTAACGTTTGAAACAAACTTTCAAAATTCCTCCATAGCCTTTCTCAAAAAGAGCTACCAATTTTTAAATACCTGCATTTAAAAAAAATGTAAATTTAAAACCCTGAATTAAGGTGAGCTCCTCGTTTCTGTTGGATATCATATAAGTTATCGTTATCAGAAACCAAACACGCAACTAATGCAGGCTGCGAGAAACTATATACAAAAGAATGGCAAAAAGGAAAAAAAAAGATAAAGAGAAAACAATATACATAACATCCAATTACAATGAATTACCCAGTCATTGTAAACATTATTGTTTTTGAAGGATAACAAATTGGACAATAAATTAAGGAGGTTTCATACTAAACTGAACCAAATATTATTAAAGAATAACAATAACAAACATCAATAACATTAGCATGAAATTAAGAGTAGATGATTGTCCCTAAAGTAAGTGTAGGACACATTGGACCGCTAGCAGCCTGCAACAGTGTCTCTTAGCCCTGAGTACAGTAAGTCCCTGAAGACAAAGGCCTGAGCCTGGCTCCTTACGAGAAGGAGTTTATGTACACCGGTGGCTGTCCACAGCTTGGACCCAGGGAGCTACCGCTGACGGACAACCTGTCTTTTAATGGGTGTGTGCTAGAGCTGGGGCTAAGGCTCCATCGCTTCCACAGTCTCTTGTTTCACCTTGACAGGCAAGAGTTTGATGACGGACGTCTCGCTGCTCGGCTCATACAGGCCATAGGTGCTGGAAAGAGGTGGCGGGGGAAGGTGATCACTGCCTTTGTGGTACGAGGTCTTAAGGTCCATTTCACGGCCAAAGAGCAGGCCAAAGATCTGTTTCTCCACCAGCCTCTCCACGTCCACGCCCTCGATCTCCTCCAGCCGGTCGGCATTGTCACTGATGTCGAAGCGCTCGATCTCCTCATTGACGCGATTGAGCTCGTCCAGGCTGCAGCAGGGGGATGGCATGGCGGCCAGGCAGTAGCCCTTGAGGTGGAGGCGCAGGCTGCTGAGGTGGATGTAGTTGCGGTGGCAGTGCGGGCACTTGTGGGGACGTTCTCGCGTGTGCAGCCGCTTGTGCAACTTGAGGTGGACGAACTGCGTGAACTTGGCCGGGCACAGCTTGCACTGGTAGGGCTTTTCACCTGAGTGCAGCCGCAGGTGTGTCTTCAGGTTGCTTGTGCTGCTGAACCGTTTGTGGCACACCTGTGGAGATAGAACAAGGGCTTTTAGGACTGTAGAAGAACGTCCACAACTCTGGCCTCACAAAGAGCTTTTTTTGTCAGGTAACTAGTGAATGGGCATCAGGCTCACCTGGCACTCGTGGGGTTTCTCTCCTGTGTGTACCAAGTAGTGCTTCTGCAGGTGGGCCAGCTGGGTAAAGCCCTTATTGCAAGTCTGACACTTGAAGGGACGCTCGCCACTGTGGACACGCAGGTGCACCTGAGAACAGAGCAGAGGGGGAGGCACGTTAGAGACAGTGTCCCATTCATAGCAGAAGGCACATGGGGGAGTCTACAATAAAGTGGGGAAAGCAAAATGAAGCAAAGGGAACCCGTTTTACCTTCAGGTTTGAAAGTTGTCCAAAGGTCTTGCTGCATACGTTGCACTCGTACTTGATTTTGCCGTTCTGCTTCTTGAGTGGGTATGGCAGTGTCTTGTAGCCTGCAGGGCCGCGCTTCATCTTGCTGAGATTAATTGCCTCGTCTTCTGAGCGTGCAGCACCCGGTTGCGCTGAGGTAGGGTTGGCAGGCTGCTGGTCAGTGGTGGCCGAAGAGCCAGCTGTGGGGGAGCCACTGGCGGGGGCGTGAGGGTGTCCATGCAGGGCTTTGTCCTTCGGTGTTGTTGCTCTAGGGAAGGCACTCTTGGGAGGTGGGATCAGAAAGTCCCTGTAGGGTGGCAGTAGAAAATGACGGCCTCCCTCTGAAGGAAGAATGGCAGATGGGTGGGGCATGTGAGGAGGCAGCAAGCCGTTGATGAACGGGTACATACGGGGAAACGCAGCCCCCACTGCAGGAGATCCATTCATTGAGTAGTGGAGGTAATGTGGATTAGGGTAGAAGGGGGAAATTGGAATAGGTGGGGAGTAGCCTGGATACTGGCCCAAGCTGCTGCTGTAGAGTGATGATGGGAGTGTAGGCAGGGCCCTGGGATCCCGTGGTGCAGGACTGCTCCCAGGACTGGTTTCAGGGCTGCTGCGTGCCGATGGACTGGGCGTGGTCGAGGACTGTACAGGTGAGCGAGTGGCAAAGCAGATGGTTGGGCTAGCCTTCAGCAAGTCCTCTCGGAGGTGGTGTTGGGGTTGTGGACGAATAGGGTAGATGGCACGGGGGTAGAGGGGTCGGTCCGGGCTTGCCGGACAGTGAGGCCGTGTGGGTAAAGGCCTGGCAGGCTCTTTCCATGTGTCTTTTAGGATTTCTGAGACCGTGTGCTCCCTCTTCACCACAGGCTTTTCCTCCGATACCTGCTGCTTCGCCTCTGCCAGACTCTGTTCTGTAAGACACACAGTACAATGGCACATCAGACTCAACTACTTCCTCAGAAAGATTAAATCACTGACCCAACATTCCCAAGGGCTGGATTGTTCACGTAACTACTTGTGAGCGTTTAGAATTGTGATCTGCCTTAATCACATTTGGTGAACGTCTAAAGCTACCAGTTAAACATTAGAACGTGTTTTCTTTCATGCTCAAGTTCTGCAGGTCTCAACCTCCCCCACCCCCCCCCCCCCCTCCTTGAAGTGAGGTACTCTACTAATGGGCTCCTTCCCACTGGCTTCTTGCTACAGGAGATCCATTGTTGCACACCACATAGATCTTCTCAAGCCAAGGAGGTTCAGAGCACAAAACAGCCTAGTGGTTCAATTAGGGGCGACAGCTTGACAGATTGTCCTGAACTCGGGGCTGCAGACAGGATGTGAGGCATGACAACAGATCCCGGTCAGGGTGGTGGAGTGGGGTGGATTCTGCTCAGAGCACTGATACTATCTAATGGATGTGGCAGAGGATGATTGAAAGTTTCCTACTAATAAGCATTCACAAAGCCCCTAACTCCATTTACTCTACCCACCTCCGAGACGACTCTCAACATGAACACGGAGGCGTCTCTTTTAGCACACTTGGCATATAAACATGGCTTGGTAGTTGTGCAGAAGAGGTTTGTGAAGGTTGTCAGATGTGACGACTTTAAATGAAAACTACCAGATCTTTTCAAGATAAGTAATCATGCCCTGAGGGTTTGAGTTCCATCCTCCTGCTATCAGTCCACAGCGTTGCCCCTTGCCTGATGAAGGAAGGTCTTGACAAGGTCAATTTTACGTTTCACATGGTTTTCTCTAATCTCCCTTTCTGTACCCTTCCTCATAAAAGACGAAACTTTCAAAGAGGATGTAAATAATCAAAATCACTTCCTGCTTCCTTTCCTGTGACCTGGGTTGAGTCTCTCTTTGGGCTCGGGTGTGTATGCATATGTGTGTGTGTGTGTGTGTGTGGGTTAGCAAAATGAGTATCCTCCTAAAGATCTCCCAATCACTTAAGCCCCCATCCCTCTGCTCCAGCAGAAACGTGTAAACACAGTTAGAAGTTATCGGTATCCCCCCTCCCCTTCCAGAGATAGCGCCAATCCTGTTCCTCCCCAGAGAGCTCGTGCAAAACAAACAGCCAGCGATCTCACAGATATCAATCTGTCAGCGCGGCCCTGCCGCCAGGAAGTTCAAGTAGTCAATGGAGCAGTTTCCCCCCCCCCCTCCCTCACTCTCTCTAGCCCTCTCTTTTAAAGTGCCAAATAAATAAGAAGTTGTGCCAAAGAGCTGTCCACGCCTCCCCAGGCATCTCTTGCGTATGTGAGTGTGTGTGTGTGTCAGTGATGTTACAAAACAGTGACGACTTGGAAGGTCCTTAAAAGTCTGCTTGGCTGAAGCACCATTTTTACCTCCAAAAAAAAAAAAAAGGCAGAGGAGGTCCAGTGAACTGTGCACTTAGCCTGCCTAAGCTTTTCTAAATCAGTCCCATGTGGGAGGCCCTGCCAGTCATCTTGGCCCATTCCATTAGACTGACTCATACAGTGCAGTGGCTGTAGGGCTGTTTGTGCTATGACTGGCTTTGATTTGATGCTTTGACAGAGATACAGACCGAGAAGAAGGCTGCTCCCGCTCTCTCAGACAGCAGGTAGAAGCTTGGGTGTCAGCAGTGGGTCAGCAGGCCTAATTACAGGCTAGCGTCGGTGTGCGAGTATATGTGGAGCTCAGGGGGCCAGGCAACAGTGTCCCATAGCCTGAGGGCATGCGCATGGCTGAGGGGAGCGGAGACGCTAAGGCTGGTCTGTTCCCGCCACACCTGAGCATTGTCTCCTTCCTCCTCCTGTCTGTCTCAGTCACTCATTCACTCCATGCACTCTCTCTCCTTCGCCCGTCTCTTACGACACAAAAGGTTTCGCTTTGAGACTTTTATTACCGGTTGAGCAATAACAGATTGAGCGTGTAGAGCAAGCTTTCATGTTGAAAGAGTGTCTTTAAGTGCCGAGGACTGTGGCATTGCACCTCCCCTCCTATGTAATTAGGCTCAAGCATAACTATGTCTGAACAGCAACATTACGCGGTGAGAGAGAGAGCGAGAGAGAGAGAGACAAAAACACAAGCAAACGAAGTGGCGCAAGGAATTCCGCTCGTCCGATGAAAGGGAGAAGAACATGTTCCGTTGGCATGATAATAACAGACTACATCCTTCCAGTGAAGACAGCACACTTCCCCTTGACTTAATCTGAAGCAAGGGAAGGCAAGGAGAACCTAACCTCCATGACCACCCCACCCTTCAAGCATCATTATACTCTATTAAAGAACAAGTTTGGCCGAAGATTGAAGTTGACGGTAGTTGCCTGAAGTTGCAGGTAACAGCATGTGCTATGGTGTGAGCCTCCCTGTCTGTTGCTTGAAAAGGCCAGTGTTTGAGGATTTAGACCTGCAGTGTGCTAATTGGTAGGCTTTAGCTACTTGTATCCCCTAAGCAAACTTGAGACACCAAACTCAAACGCCAATCGACTCAATTTGGCACCCGGAGGGAATTGTAAATGTGAAGACTTTTCCGCTGAGCTATTGCTTAAAAAATGAACCGGTTAGTCCTTCTACTTACTGAGCTTTTGCATCATGAGGTCTCCTGAGGGTGGGTAGTGGAGTCGGCGGGCGAAATCCGAGCAGTACCACACCAGCAGCTCCTGGTCAGCTGGGATGGCCTTCACTGTGTAGAAATAGACGCTCATGCCATTCTGGCAGGCTGCTAGGTTCTGCTCCTCCTGCGAATGGGCTGGGTTGACATAGCGCATCCAGTTGCTCTTCTCCTCGTCCAGGCCGTCCACAAAGTGATGGAACTCGCCTTCTGCGTAAATCTGACAACAGAAAACAGGCAGCATTTTTAGCGATTGGTCTCCCCAGGCCGGACAAGTATAGGTGAAAGGCAGCTCTGCTTTCTGAAAAAGCTCTTCTTCGAGTCCTAGCATCGTCTCCCACCATCTCTACTCACTCAGTTCCTCATTGTGGTTCTCAACGCTCACCCTCGAGACTGATAGACAGACAAGTGGGAGATACTAAAGCTTACAGTCTCTTATAAAGCCACACGGTTGACTCAGCTTGCACGCCCCCACCAATACTTGCACTCTCATATTGAATATGCATGTCTTCTCTCCATTACTCTCTCTCTCTCTCTCTCTCTCTCTCTCTCTCTCTCTCTCTCTCCCTCTCTCACTCTCTCACTCATACGCATACGCATAGGCAAACACACACACGGACTCACTTGTTCACAGTCTCGGGGTTATGAAATGGAACACATTGTTTTTGGGCTGGTTCTTAAGGTTAGCGAGTCTTGTTTACACCAACCTGTCCATTTCCAGGAACGCTTTCGTGACGTCACTCGGCCCTGTACGAGGCTTCCCTCTGTTCTGTGACACCAACACTACTCTTCCGCTACTCATTTTACTGTACTGTCCCACACCTCCCACCACCCCACGCCACCCTCATCTCAGTACTACTCTGATCTCCTGTAAGGTAGGAAAGAACTGCAGATATCAGTGTGCAGGGCCTTTAGCAGGTGAAGCCCAGCGTTCCACTAGGGGAACTCTAAAATGGTGTAATGTGATGGTCACCGCACTCCTTCTCCTGGCTCCGACACTAACGTCGGAAACCCAGCAACACCTTATCTGGCTTCTAAAGGCTTACGTTGATCAGTGGGAGGGGGTGGTTGGTGACCAGTGCTCTAAAAAGCCAAAAAATTCATTGTCACGGTTTGGTTCACAGCTTAGTGACTGGGCACTTTCCCCATGACGACAGCTGCAGACAGCAAACAGCTGAAAGCCACAGGCAGGGGAAGAGAGGTCTAAAGCTTCACAAGTCTTACTGGCAACTTGGTTTGGCTTTCCGCATGATACCAAGGCCTCTGTCAGCAAAAAAAAAGCCAGCGGGTCTCGAGCAAAAAGACACCTGACTGACATGTTACCGCATCAGGGCCTGACCTCAAGCTTGAGCAGTGCCAAGTCATTCGGCACCCCGTTTCAACATTCAGGAGCGACACAGTCAAAACAAGATCACGCAAGATGAAACAAAACGTTCACTCTCTGTCAGCGAGGCCGCCGACGCAAAGCCCTGTGGTTCCCAAACACTAGACCCTTACTCAGCGTTTTTTCTTTTTTCTTTTTCTTTTTTTTCTTCTTCTTCTCCTCCTCTAAATATGCTCTCTCTGCACCCGTGATGTCACACAGGAAGTAAGTCAGTGGAACAGGAAGTGACCTGCTACGTTGTTTTTTTCTCTCTCTCTCTCTCTCTCTCTCTTGTCTACTCCCTTTTGCTCCACCTTTACTGAAAGTGAAGCTTCTGAAAGAAAACAACCAACTCACCCTCCAGAAGTACTTCCTGTTGGCGTCTTTGGGGACGTTCTCTGCGGTGTATTTCTCTCCCACTAGAGGGCCAAAGCGAGTGCCTTTGGGGATATACTCTCGGCTCACTACGCCGATTACCTAGAAGAGGGGAAAGAAAAAGGGGGCTGTTATGTCAGGGTGTAATCCAATAGCTGTATTACCCTTGACATCGTGTTCCATTGTGTCATAAGGCGCTACTGTTCAGAATGATTTACGAGCAGGTTTGCAAGGCATTTATGAGAAAGGATGACTACAGTAAAAGTAAAGCCACAGTGGAGATCCCACTTTCACCATTAAGTCAAGTCATCTGATAACGAGATATAGAGGCAAAACACATACAGAGGCTATGAAGGACCAGGTCTGTGAGGACCTGAATATAAGGAATCTAGTTTTCACCACTTGACACTGGGTGACCAATCTACAGGTACTTGTAACAGTTCGTTCAGCAATCAGCGAATACAAAAATACATGGCCGGAAACTAGATTCAGGCCCTATGCATAAAAAAAGAAAACCCCTCCGGACAGCTTCCGGGGTCAGTCACGTCATGTCCAGTCCAGAGGGAGGGAGAAAAAGAGGGGAGAGAGATGGAAAGAAGACACATTGGGCCCAATCTCACCTCTCATTAAGCACCTGGACCCTCCCTCCTGCCCTCATTACCAAGCTTCCCACCCTGCCACATCAAACGGCACTATAGACCTCAAAGCACACATCCACACCTACGATTATAGCATGGTTCTTCCTTTGAGGTAAACAGCATCAAAAAAAAAAAAAAAGAAAAGAAAGAAAAAAGGCCCCAGAGATGGAGAGAAATGGCCCTGGATTACAACAGCCGAACTTCAATCTAATCTCCTCGGCCAAGATCCGCTCTCTTCTTCCCCCGCCGCCACCACCTTTCTTCCACGTTCGCCCCCCAAAACACAAAACAGCCGTGCGGATAAAGAGGTAGGAAATCCCCCAAACCTACAGCAGAGCGCTGCTTCGTTTCAGAGATTAGGAGTCCTTTTTGATTAATCATTAACAGAGATTTAGCGCAGCTTCCTAGGCCCTCCACACTTCCACATTCCCTTTCATCCTCTCTCTCTTTCTCTCTCTCTCTCTCTTTCTGTAGTTGCAAGCAGTGTTATCCATTCATGACTGTTTCCGCCTGCTAATAAATGAATCATTTTTCAAGTAGCCCCCTTGTTTTTTTGATCCTGAAGGAAGATAAGACAAAAGAGAAGCGAGTGATGAGAAAATCTATCGTGCTGATCTTGGTACCTTTTAAAGGTTGTCCCCCACACCCCGTCTCAGAATTAAGGGGAAGTTTGCCCATCATCAGTGCTATAGACGTCACTGTCTGTCCCAGATAACGGGGCGTTTGATGTGACGGGAGAATGGGGAAAGGCAAACCTTCATCGCCACGGTGTTTGCCGAAGTGTCTGAGGTCTGTATCGGCATTTACGGAGAAGCAGCTGTTTTCTTTTTTTTTCTTCCGACAGCGAAGATAGAGAAGATTAATTACAGAGTGATTAGCAGGAGCGGTTTATGGAGGCATGTCATAAACACGGATGACGAGCGTCTGACTTTCTCTTGCTTGCCTTCTCTCTGTCTCTTTCCCCTTTCTCGCTGCCTCAAGGAAGCCTCATATCTCTTAAACAATAACTTTTTAGCAAAGGCTGGTAATGCTTTAAACCTTGCGCAAGTCATTGACCGCTACTGTCGGCCCTCCGGTTTTCCCACAGATCTGAAGGGAAGTGTTCGAGAACGGTGTGAAAAAAAGGCAAAACAGTTTCTTATTATAGCAAGAATTTCCTTTCCTGAAGGTAGTCTGTCTCACTAACAATAGGCACACTCACTCATGGAGCGGTTTACGAGCAGATGGCATATACAGTATCACGCATGAATCCAACGCCACAAACCCAAACACCATCCTGCAGGCCATGAGTTCCTCAGTCTGCAAGTGTGTGAGCCAGCACTGAGTCACTGCGACGTGTGTGAGAACGTTTGGGGAGAGGGAACCATACCTCTTTGGAGTCGGAAGAGTGCCTGAAGGCCAGGTTACGGGGTAGGGAGGCCTGGGCCCGGTTCAGCTCTGGCTTGTCCTGTGGGCTATCCCACGTGTGGTCCTTCACTATGTAGGTGCATCTCTCCTCAAACTCGGCCTCCGTCCATTTGGACATGTCGGCGTCCTCCACGTCCATCTTCGGGTCCACCTGGTCGGCAGTGTGGGGAGCCCCCTCAGTTGACAACATGACAGAGCTATGCTGAGAGGCGGCCTAAGGAAAAGAAGAAGTGTGAGGGGGTGCCGTTCAACAGTTCTGAAATATCTAAATATGTTTCTGTTGTACTGTAATTAATTATGGTCACGTAAATAAGGGCTAACAAGTGAACCGCAAGGGACAACTTTCTGAAATGTGTAGCAGAGTTCTTAATCGGTGTTCAAATTTGGACACTTATTTAGTGTATTGCACATGTAGTAAGCAGCCCCTTAAACAAGCCAATTAAGTGTTTGCCATGTGCTTATGAAACCACAACTAAACGCCCAAAAAAAAAAAAATAATTAAAACAACATAAAAAGAAGTCACTGGAAAAATCTTCACTTGTTGGGAAAATCAGTGTGTTATTCATCGGAAAACAGGGGGCTAACAAAATGCAAAATGACACCGGAATTAACTAGAAGAGCACGCAGGCATCAACCGCTGGCCACCTCGGAGTTCTGCTGAAGCGCTCCTTAATAGACTCTTCAACCCAAATCCGACAGTCTCAGGGGCCTCCCGCTAACATCTCCACTTCCAACCTTCTCTCTCCTTTTCTCTGGTTCTACTTCCCTATCTCTACTCCCGTTTCCCCCCTTCTCCTTCTCACCCCTCTGGCTGGAAAAATAAAGTCACAAACAAGGACGGCAGAGGAAGGAAGTCCCGTCTGTATCTGAATGGAGCTAAAATTGGAATCCGAGTTGTAGAGCAACGGACTCTGTAAACCATCCCAGGGAATAACTGCGCGCGGAGAACAAAAGGGGACGAATCAAAACTTGTTCCGTAGTGGGGCCACAACAGCACAAACAAACTTCAAACAGCACTTTCAAAACCGGGACCGGGCTACCGGGACAGTCTAAGCACTACTGGAGCCCAAACCGAATGGACCACGGTTTTAACTTCACCACACGACATAGTGGGGAGGAAAGTCTTATATACAAAATTCAGTTTTTATTTATTAAGGAAATTTTAATTAATTTATTGAAGGTTTTCTTATTCTTATTATATATTTGATTGTTGTTATTATTATTATTATTATTATCATTATTATTATTATTATTATTCTGAGATGTGTGGAATCTTTGGAATTATTTTTAAAGGAAATTGCCTATTGCTGTAGCTATTTATACTGTTTCCATGATACAAGTTAAGAGATGACAAAATACTGCAAGCTGGCTTTTAATACGCTGTGTAGGACAGCTGCAAGATCAAAACTAATATTGAAACTGAGAAACCGAACACGAACAAACTGGGCAACTGTATTTTTTTCTTTTTTTCTGTCAGCGAGTAAATGTCTAACAAATCAGAAATATATATATATATATATTTACAATCCCAAAAAATATTAAATTTGGACACAAAATGTTCATTTTTTTTAAATACAATTTGGTAACATTTTTATTTGCAATTTCTGAAAGTTTGAATGTTGAAGCTAATTTCAAGAAATGCAAACTTTCTTTCTTTCCACTTTCTCAGCATCTGGGCATCAAATTCAACAGGATATTCCCCAAGCCAGTTAAATATAGAACTCATGATGAAACAAAGTTAAGATTAAAACAGTTATTCCAACAACAACGGTGCATTTTGTTGCTTAAACTTCCTTTAAAAGTTACTTTTTAGGAATAAACAAACTAAAGAAACAGCAGATTTTGTGACCAAAAAAACCCAATCTTTTCAACTGACCAAACGGTCCAAGGAAATGCAATTTCATTAACGCCGAATTCTCCAACCGGTCAACACAACCAAAGTATCCTCCAGCCCTGAGCACATTTATAGCACCTCTCCAAACTACATAAAGCTCAATAAAAGGCAAAGGGAGAAAAAAACCCTCCACCCTCTCACTCACCGACAGACTTTGGTTCCAGCCACACATAGAGCCGTCTGATCTCTCCCTCGCAGCGCGCGTATGTGTAAGAGGGAGTGTGTTTGTGGGACAGGTGCAGATCACCCCTCTTTCCCTCTCCCGTCCCACCGCTAGTCCAGATGGTGAGTGAGTTCTCCTGTGAGCGTCTCAAGTTTGACTGACTGCCTAAGCATGTTTCAGTCTTGTTGAATGCACTTGGCTCCTCCCTCTCCTCCTCCCCTCCAATCCCTCTCTCTTTCTCTAGCTGTCCCCACCCTCCAAGGAAAACGTTCTAACAATCACTGCCCTGCTTCAGTCATCTCTGTGCCACACACATCACACGTACAAATCAATCTTTGCAGTCAAGTTGCCTCAAAAAGTGCTTGGAGCCCTAGGATCCATTGTTAGAGCCACTCAGTCTCACTGAAACCAAAGTAGGACGACCAGGGGGCAGTTATTATATCAGAGAGAGTGGGGTTAGATAGGACAGAGATAGGGTCTTGTTTGAAGAAGGGAGGGGTTGTGGGTGGGGGGGGGTTGGTGTTGATCCCTCTTCCTCTGACTCTCTTCCTGTGAAGGAAGGACATCCTGCGCCAGTGACTCAATAACCTGTTGCTGTTTACTAAGAGTGGGACTGCAGATTGATGACTGCGTTTCTCCTCACACCTCCTCCCCATGCTCCTCTCCATTCTTCCCCAATCTTCTCCCTTTCCCCTCGAGGACCCTGCCCTCTGGGCTCCTCTAGGGGGCACCATTCCTTGCTAGAGGTTCCCTTGCTGTCCTATTTGTGCCAGTATATCAATGCTTTTGAGTTCAGCTGAGATGGGGATGTGCTGTGGGTTAGTAAAAAGGGAAGAACTAGTGCTGCACAGTTCGGACAGACTGCGATCATGTTGCTAAATCCTGTGAATGCAACATGCCCTGCAGACTTAAGTAAATGTTCTTGGTTGCATTATGCAGTTCTTGGAAAGGTCTAAAATTGATAAAGAGCTGGAGATTCTTAAACCTTTAAGAAGGTTCTTCTTCATGCTCAAACACCTCATTAACATAAAGCGTTTTCTAATGTCCAGAGGAAGTGGTCCTCAAACCAGGCCTTGGGTCCTCAAACCCAGCCTAACCAAAAATGTCCATCCCTAGGACCAGTTTCAGATCCAACAGCTGCTACAGTTGCTTATCCTTGATGTTCAAGAAAACCACATTTGTAAACTCTTAGACTGGACTACATGATTCTGATTCGGACCGGTATTGCGATGGTAGTGCTAATTATAGTAAATATGACGTGCCTTGCTGTATATTAAAAGACGCTGGTGAACCTTTGATGGTTGTTACCTTATGTAATTGGCCAGACCAGTCAACAAATGCACACACTCCAGAACCATTTGAGCGCACTTTAGAACCACTACAACTTTGTACATTTTGCAGTGAGCAACTCTCAAACCCACGGCTAGAGATGAAAGCTTCGAAAAGAAAAGCAAAGTGCAAATGGCAGACGGAGAAAATCTCTGGTGGTCTGCCACGGTTTCGCACCACCCGCCGCAATAAGATTCTCCCATAGCAGTTGAAGAAAAAGCCTGGAAATCCCCTAGTCCCCCTGTTCTATCTATTGCTACACCACACGCAGTGACATAAGTGTGTGTGTGGGGGGGAGAGGAGGAACGAGGGATAAAGAGGAGGAGTAGCAAAAAAGAGAAAACAAGCAGAGAAGAGAATTGAGCATCTGAGAATTGAGCATAACTTCATGCTCGGCCACAAGCACAAATCCTTGTATGTAAACCTCCAGCTGCCCTTTACTTACTGGTAGACATTTAATGGCAACTGGGCCAACAGATCCAGTCCAGAACTACAAGTCTTTAGTTAACGTACTTTGAAGTTAAGGACATTTTTTGTTCCTTCCGCTGTAAAGTTACCCTTTCAGAGGTATACAAGAACCCCCCTGAACCCCCCCACCACCACCACCTCTCAAGTCACCCACCCAAACTCTGCTGGTGACAAAGATCTAACCACATCACTAGCTGCTGCCTACTACTTCCTGGCAGCGGACGACCCATAAGATCCAGCACCCCGCCCCCTCCCCTACCCAAAGATCTCTTCCCCCAGCCTAGCCAGACCCGACTGCCGGCCCACGGCAAGGCCCGAAATCTGGCCTCCAGCTGGGCCTTCTGCAACACAGCCAGGCACCAAAGCAGGCCCGGACTCAATAACAAGAAACAACAACAAAGGTCTCTGAAAGTTTCAAGCGAAAAACGAGCGCTTCCTTTTGGAAATTGCCGTGCGGTTGGATCTTGTGGGACCAGAAGCTGGGAACAATCTGGCTAAGGACTGGAGTTTGCCCCCATTGCTGTGGCCATCATAACCAACTTCCACCACCACTGTGGCATAACCCTCTTTCTCCCTCTCTCTCTTTCTCTTGGGCTGCCCACACCATAAAGGCAAGAGTGGGCCGGGTGGGGGATAAGGGAGGGGTCTCCCTGGCTCTGAAGTCAAATTCAAATGGGGGCCCTTTTTCACTTCAGTAGTGGGGTTTAATGTGGCCTGCATGCCTGTGAGGGAAGAAAGCAGCCAAACAAAAGAGACAGAAGGACTTCCAGCCGCTTTGTTAGTTTTTGCAGAGGGCCACTATCAAGCCCACCCCTGGGCTTCTGCTGTAGGCCCTCAATCCAGGTGAGAGAGAAAGAGAGGCTCTTAAAGAGCACGCAAGTGAGGCGACGGCCTAAGAACAAGAACTTTTCCAGGGTGCTTCAAAGAGGGCTGCCATCAGATCTACTGCTGTGTCTACCCCTGGCACAGGTGAGAAAGTGAGAGAGAGAGAGAGAGAGGCGCTGGTAAAGTAACACCACCATGTAATGGCCTTCAACTAGAACACATTTACAGTTGTTACTTTTTCTGCTTATGTCGGCACAACCCAACTGCCTTTGGCCATTTCCAGCAACCCACATCCCATCTGTCCTTCATAGCCCTAAGACAAAAGGGTTCATTTGACTCCTCATGATGCTTGCCATTCAAATATCTCAACTGGATTATTTG
>CM067493.1:25147620-25170667 GCA_034552555.1 Semaprochilodus insignis
TCTCTTCTCTTCTCTTCTCTTCTCTTCTCTTCTCTTCTCTACTCTTTTCTTTCATTCTCTTCTCTCTTCTTTAATTCTTTTCCTCCATCTCTTCTCTTCTCTTCTCTTCTCTTCTCTTCTCTTCTCTTCTCTTCTCTTCTCTTCTCTTCTCTGACAAGCCCTGCTTTTGTCTTGGTGGAGATGACCAGCGAATCCGTGTGTGGAGACACCGTGGTCAGCACCAAGATGAACGGGTTGTTGTCACACGTCCAGAAGGCCTGGTGTCGCTCCACCTCCACCACATCTCAGGGCAGACCCCCAAGTACACATTCAATGTTAGTCTGACCCACACTCGTCTGTTTGTCTTTCTTTCTCCACCTCTCTTTCCTGTCCTAGAGCCCCATTCACCCCATTCAAACTCTTTAACCCACAGCCACTAAAATGCACGTACCCCCTCAGGGCAGATCCCCAAACTCTTATCCACATACATACTGACCCGAACTCCTCTATGTGTCGCTTATACATCCCTCATTCCTCCCATACACTTCCATTCATTTTTAGCACACATTAGCAACCGGCTAGCAACAAGCTTAAGCTATGCAATCACTCTGCGTTTACTTCAGGAAGGGCACTTTGTGGATGTAAATGCTTGGCTGCACTGAAAATGAGGTTCACCCTCAATGTACCTCCAATGTATTGACAATACAGGTTGATTGACTGATTATGTTTTGATTATCCTCCTTCATCTCTCTGTTCCCAGCCTTCTTTTGCCTTCTGAGCTCTTTTTCCTTCTTTTTTCTGTATCCACTTCCACTATTTTCTTTCTTTCTTGTTCTTTCTTTCTTGTTCATGCTGTCATTGCGCCTCTGGCAACCTCATTTCTCCTTTGGCTTCTGCATTAGCCTATGTTCCTGAATGGCCAGGACAGGAACTGCTGACAGGATCCTATCCTCCGATGTGCTCTCACATATGCAAAGTCTTTCTGACTTCCTCCATCACTTCCTTCCTCACCAACAGCTCTTCTAGTACCTGCTGATCGGCCTGTTCAAGCTTGTGCTTTATTAGATTGGTGTTGTTTGGGTTTCATCACCTTCTGGAGGTTCTTCCTCCAGTTCTTCAATTGCTTTTCTTATCTTTCCATCTTTTCTTTCCAATCCAGTCCAAGGTTGATCATCTGCTTCTCTCTGGACAATTCCATCTCTGTGGCTTGTTTCACCTGCCAGTCCTTTATCAGGTTTCATGTCTGCGCTTGGTTTCTCCATCTGAGACGCATCTCAGCGTTCCAGCTGTTTCTGCCTGCTGTCTTTCTATTGGGGTTCATCTTCTAAGCTACCACCAACCAGTTCATGTGCTTCATGTTCTCCTGAAGCTTTTACCATGCTGTCTCATTTTCATCTTCATCATCCCTAAGAAGAGAGATCGTAGGATCCAGGTAATCTACATCTGTTTCCCTGTCTTCCAGATAATCCATGTCTATATCCTTTTGATGTTCCGTGCCAAAACACTGCAATGAAAAGATCATAAAGCTTTGATTAGACCACTGAATAAATAACTGCACTCTATTAGTGCAATATAAACTGCTTTAAAGATGAATAAGCCATAGAGCTGCAGATGAGAAGAAACATTTCGGCACTCAGTCTAGAATATGATACTGTTCACAGCACTGCTGAAGTGTAATAGTGAAAGATTGATCATCTGCTGGCCAATTCATAGAATTCGATAGCATCACTAAGAAGACCACGTCACAATTTTGGAAGGGAAGCAGCAACTCATCTCTTCACTGTTGCAACTGCAGCTATAACCTTGCAGGCAAATAAAGTTCAACGCAATATAGACCAGAATGACCACGAAAAACATGAAAAGTGAAGATTTTAGATGCGGTCTCCAGAAAACACCACAAGGAGAGGATTAGCTAGATTGGTGGACTAGATCCATATAATAGGCATCTGAGGAGTTCAGGTAATGCCAAAGTGTGGGATTTTTTTACCTTTACTTACATTTTAGCTCTTAAATAATAACTTAGTATATTAATAGTAACTAAGTAGTTAGTTACACTTTACAGGTACATCTATTAACGCTACTTAAGACAGTTATAAGCATTACCAAGTAGTTGAGTAATGTAGCAAGTAATCATTAACTAATGATAAAAGTAGGAACTAACATTATTTAAGATGTAAATTAAGTAGTTTATAATCCTTACTGAATGCTTAAATGATGATGTCTCAATAAATCATTACATAACCATACTAATAATAACTGTGTGTCTCAATAATTGGGACAGTAAGAAGTAAATAGTAATAAACAAAGTAATGAACCAAATGAACAAAGGAATACAAATTTTAATGAAGTTTTAAATATGTACCATAATTTTTAAAAATCATAAATTAGAAAGTTCACTGAGTGCAAATGTTCATATGTAAGGTAAGTGTATTGGTTATGTCATATCTAATGAACAATTTACATTAAGGGTCACAAAGAACATATATGCTTTGTACAGGAGTCAAAATTTGATAGAAGTCTGTATATAACTTGTATATAAAGATTCCTGTACAGACTCCTTAATAAGCATTTATAAAGGATTATAAACTGCTTAATATATTTTGTATATATATATATATATAATGTTAGTTCCTGCTTTTATTATTAGTTATTGATTGATTGACAACATTATGAAACCATTTATTAATGCTAGTAATTTGATAGTGCTAGTAATGGGTTCAGTAGATGTATCTATTATTAAGTAATATCTATTAAAAGTGTTTCCATAGGAATAGATAAAGTTAGCTTCTTACACATCAGCTTCTTGATGGAATTCTCCATTCCACCTTAAAGGGGGAGTCATGGGCTGGAGGGTCACTGGTTCCATGCCCTGAACCGACAGTAACGACTAAACTGCCCTTGAGCAAGTCACCTAACCCCCATCTGCTCCCTGGGGGCCTTGGATAGGGCTGCCCACCACTCCCGGCAAGTGTGCTCACTGCCTCCTACTGTGTGTGTTCACTAGTGTGTGTGTGTATGTGGATGTTTCACTTCACGGATGGATTAAATGCGGAACACAAATTCCTCTATGTGGAAACACAGCTGGCAGAAAATGTCCCTAAACTCTCTAAACTCTAAATGGTGTTTCAGTTATACAGATGTGCCTCAAATGTAGAGCAAATTACCAAACAGTAAGCTGGTGAATACTGAGCTACTATCAGCTTCCCTCAATAACTGTAATAATTTATGACTCAATTAATGAGTCTTAATCAGGAAACACCTTAAACTTTGGCTTGGAGATGTCGGAACTGCAGTGGTCAAAGGCTTGAGGCATGTTTTCAGGTCGAACCGGGTTAACAGATACCAACACAAGTGCTAAGAATGATCAGGAAGCTCTACTTACTCCACTAATTCCAAACTATACCAAGTCAAAAGCCCTCGTTCCTGGACTTCAGAAGGAAGGACTTGTAGAACACCATTGATATATTCACTTTACTGTAACTGCTGGGTATGTTTAAAGTGTTCCTTACTTGATCCAGTAAAGGAATTTTGCGGTTTACAGTGTTGTCAGAAGCCATTATCAGCTTTTATCAGTAGTGGCCCACTTTCGTTCCGACCAAGCGGATATTTTCAGCAAGCTATTCTACGCCACTGGAGAGCTTTCAAACCGAGGAGAGAGATCTCCGAGGTTCATGGTTTTGCCGACACATACGGGAACAGCGTCTCGGAAGGCCTTTAAACGGCTGTAAAAGTGCCTGATTGTGGAATGTGTGATTCAGGAGCGGGCTGAGCACATGTTTGGGAGAGATGTTGGGAAAGTCTGCATGCCTTCGTGGTGCGTTAGCCGAGCTGGACTGGCAGAGGGAGCCACGGTTACTCAGCATCTCCCCACGGCTATTACCAAGTGTGTACGTAACGTTTGGGGTTTCTGGGAAAGCTCCTGCTTTATCGTCCTGGAAAAATGGGGCTCTGGATCCCCCATTACAGGCGGACACATAGACGGTTTGCGTGGGCGCGAAACTGCAGACAAAATAAAGCTGGTTGAATAGGAGCCAGTCCGGACAGATGCTGCTGAAGAAACCGTCAAGAGGCTCAACCCTCAGTACTGGAGCTAGAGTCCACCCACCCTGCATGTTTTAATACTGTATTTTCCTGCTGATTCAACTAATTAGCTAATTAACGAGCCTCTCCTGATTTGAAGTATTTGTTGTAAAGCTTTAAAACACTGAATTATGGGGCCCTGGACCAACTGGGGGGCTTACAGTCTTGTACTTGCCCATGAAGAATGCAACTGTAAGATGTTCCATGGCTAATTTTAGGGTTTAAAAGGAACATCATAAGCTCCCAGAGCTATACACCCACAGTGTGTCCTTGGTGAAGTCTACTTCAGTGTTGACTAGGCCCTGGTCCAAAAGCCACTTAAAGCCTATGATTAAACATATACATATGGGACAGCCTTCTGATGTGCAGTTTTGGCATGTGCCGTAGCCGGTGACATGAGCTAATTTGCTTGTCTACAGTCGCTCAGTTCAGATTACAAGCAACTCAGTGACAAGTTAAAGCATGGCTCCAAGTGGTAATCTGCGGGGTCCAAGCACCATGGGACCTGTGAGGTCTTAAGAAGCTGTGCTAATTATTGGGTTTCACAAGCTCTTTTGAGGGGAAGGGATGTTTGGATGATAAGCTACAAGCGTCCCATATCCGTTGTTTGGTGATCATTGCAGTTCAGACCCTTGCAAAGAGACTGATTTTGTGTGGATGTCTTTAAACCCAGACGTACCGTCGCTGTCCAAAGGAAAACAAGTGTCTCCAGAATGACAACTTTACAGGAGAGGCCCAAAGCCTAGGTAATTTTTAATGTAAGTCAATGGAACCAGACTTTTTACCAAGCAGTTTTGGGTCATTTCTGTTGGTCCATTCATCATGGAATTTTCACACAGTGTTTCCCAGCTTTTATTCAGTTTCAGGCATTCCAACTAAACGGAGCTCCAGACAGAGTAAAGACCAGAAAAGAGCTGCTACAGCGAGGCAGCTTATCAGCAAGCGTGTACACATGCGTAAGCACGCAGGCATATACTCACTCTCACGCACTATTCCTCTTTCGCGCGGTCTCTCTTGGTGTGCGTGCTCACATTCTCCACGAACCCCAATTTTACAAAAACGCAATCAAATCGCAGGCAGTGTGGAGAGAGGCGCTCTCTGTGAAGGCAGCAGACATGGCGGCTGGGATGGGTTTTTATAGGTCATATATTTAGGTCATATTGTGCTTTGTTTGTGTGGCTTCTGGAATGATGTTGGCATGTCTGCTGGGATAAAATGTCTGGGGTTTAAAATGTTCAGTGTTGAATAAATAGTTTTAATCTGCGGTTTAGTAATTGTTTTTTCTTTGAAACCCCCCAAAAATGTGCCTATTTAATTCATGCAATGGTGAAAAAGTGGCAAAATTAATGAAAGACCCTGAAAAACTGTTCCGTATTCGGCCTTCGAGTGTTTCATTTTGTTTAGTTTTGGTCAAAACTTTTCATATCAGTGAATCCCTAATAATTGCCTCCAAGATTTTGTAGGAAGGGGTAGAAAGTGAGGGGCGGGGTTTATGTGGAATAAACCAAAGAATCTGTGAAAAAAGAATTTTCAGTGCGTCTCTCGGGGTTTAGAAGATACTGACCGATCTGTAGCGCCACCATCAGGCCAGTTGGAGTCATTTCACTTGTCTGAGTAGGAGGTCACACAAACTTCCCTGCTCTGATTCTTCTTCATCTGTATCTCTGGGAATGTTGGCCTGGAGGTCACTGCTGAGTGTGGATACATGTGGTCCACTGCAAGGTCAACCCTTTAAACACCTACAGCCTCACAAGTGCCCCATATGGGATAAAGCTTAACTCTTAACTCTTCATAATTCTTTAGGGTTCATGCCAGCGCCAGCTATGGCAAAGGGGTTTGTTTACAGCTGGCAGCTAATATGAAGGAAGAAGACAATCAGCTGTGAGTTCAATCAGCTGTGAGTTCAACTGCTTTCCTTTGTGCCATTGTGATTGAGATACATTTTGCTATGTGCAAATGAACTCATTTGAGATAATTTAGTTAGATCCATGACATAATTTTGTTAGGAAAGGTATAGCCCCCTGAAAAAGTCAGAGACCACCCTCCATTTATTTCATTTCCTTCAGAAAGGCCATTAAGTACAAGTTATTCATTTTTCAGCGTCAGAAAAAAAGTGACATAGAAGTCACAACAATTGCATGTCCTATACGTCATGTTTTAGTATGTAGTTTTTCCACTCTTTATCTTCATTAAAGCTTCCATGCTTTTCAGTAAGGCAAGGCAAGGCAAGATTATTTGTATAGCACCTTTCATACACAAGGGCAATTCAAATTGCTTTACATAAGACGGAGAGAATACAAAGAAAAACAAAATAAAAGCAAAATAATTCATCTAAAAATCATTAAAATATAATAATTAAAATCATTAAAAATAAATTATTTAAAAATCATTAAAATATCATTAATCATTAAAATCATTAAATCATAAGAACTTGCGAAAGTAGACTTGCTTTCAGTTTTTCATCGAAATCTGCAGCCACACCTTTGAAGTTCAGTCTTAGAAGTTGGTTGTATTTTCTGCTTCTCCCCATCCAAGTAACCCCCAACACATTCAGTGATGTTGGGGTCTGGACTCTGGGTCGGTCGTTCCATTGTACTGAGAACACCAGCAGCTTCTTCGTTGGATGTGTTTGTGTCCTTTTTTCAGTGAGGAGCTTCTTGAACAGCTACACCTCCTTTCAGACCTTGAGCTCTCTTCTCACAGTGGAAGAAGGAAACACCTGTTGATGTTCTCAGATCTGAAGGAAGAGTGGAGCTGGATGTTCTCCTCTCTCACAAAGATAATGTTGTGTTGAACCTTACTACACCTGATTGGGCCATCTCTACCGATCGGCAGACGTATGTTAAGCTGAAACAATTCACTAGAGGAGTCTTTCAATAGATACACCTTTACCGTTCTCACTGTAGTCACGATGAAAACTCATTGTTTTCAGTGGACTTTTTGAAGATAAGCTTGTTTTATCAGCATATTATAGTTTTAGAGGTTTTGATGAGTAGAATTCTGCAACCTTATACAACAAAAAGGAGCCTAAGAAGGGTAAAATAATTTTTGTTACCAAATGGTCTATTTGTTTCTTTATGCTAAAGGTGTCTGTACTAAGCTAATGCAATTAAAATTGACTGCTTGCTTTATTATTATGGGCCCATTTCTCTTTTCCTGGTGAGGATGTTAAAGGACTAAGATAGTATTCGCATACTGTTGGACATAAGTGAACCCTTTAGCATTACATGGATTTCTTCTTAGGTGTGATCTAAAATCAGAACCGGTCATTTAGGTCCAAACCATTTTTTTCTATCCATCCAGTGAACAAATTGGTCTAACATTAAATGTCTTTGTTGGCAAAAGTATGTGAGCCTCTAGAATGACCAGTTAGGTGTAGGTGTTAATGAGGGTCGGGATATTCAGTCAGTTGGTGTGAGGGCGGTTGACTCAGCCTTCATCTGATCTTCACTACACACATTTGTTAGTGCATGTCATCTGATTTTAGGATATATAGGAACTCACATAAAGCTAAAGGGTTCACAAACAGCTCTGCACTTGGCCTCAGCAGCTCCCAGGTCCTTCCTAAATGCATTCTTTTAAACCCAGCTCTTAGATGGATGCTGTCCCTCAGGACTCAAGGACCAGAACTGGGAAATGAACTTCTAAGTAGAGGCACCACAGAAAGTTTGTCGCCCTCTACAGGACAAAAGTGAAGGTCCTGGCATTTTCCTAAAACTTGACTCTCATCCAGGAGTCCGTCACAGTCTGGTCCAAGGCAAAAACTGTTTGCGTGGTGTAGCGAGTTCACTTTGGGTTTCCCTGAAGCTGAAACCAAGCTAAGACAGACAGTTACACTGTGTTCTCAACTCCAAACTATCTTCAAAGTTGGCTTACAGTGGATATCATAGCACTGAACTGAATCCAAGGGTCTGGTTTGTAGGGCCAGACACAATTCTAGACCTGCAGTTTCATGACATGGCTTTAGACTTGGAGCCTCTAACATCTTTATGGAGCAGTATAAACTGAATTTTAATTGTAATTTGAATTGTAATAGCAAATAGTCATTTCAAAGGTATGGAAATGGAGTGATAATAGTCAATACCAAAAATTAGGTTAAGATGGTCTAAACTGGATTATGCTGATCTGGTGCTGGTCTGGTGCTGGTCTGATGCTGGTTTAGCATGCGACTCAGCATGGTCTTACTGGGTGACCGGCACTTTAGCCTTGACAACCCAACATATCATCACTGTCCAAAAAAAACATGTCTCCATTTTTGTCATTTCATTACTTTTATTGCCAGTTACATTGTGTGATGATTTCATGATAAATGGACCAACAGAAATGGCCCAAAATTGCTTGGAAAAAAAGGTTCTGGTTCCGTTGACTTACATTAAATTGGCATTTTGGAGATACTTGTGTCTCTTTGGGCAGTGAATATTTGGTAGTTTTGCTGGTGGCCTGCCATTCTGTTCCTTGCTGGGTTTCTTCTAGCAGGGCAGTAATAGGTGGGTAGCTAACAGGTAATAAGTAGGTAGCGAGCTAATACTGCACCAGTTATGTTAAATATTGTCGTCCCGGCAGAGAGTTTTAAACGAGTGCTTCGTGTTCAACACAGTGGAGATCTTTTACTCACTGCTACTGAACAGCCAGGATAACTGGTTTTCCAGAAACTATAGTTCCACCGAATGTTCACAAACACTGCCGTGAAGTTGTGTAGTTGCAACTACAGCTGAAGACCTGCTTCAGCGCAGTAGAAGGAGGCACGTCAGTAAGCTTAAACATTTACATCAGTCTCCTGGTACGAACATGTAGAACATCAAATGCTTTACACATGTAGATCTTAATGTACATCTTAATGTATTTCTGTGTTCACGAGTGTAGTTGCATTTATCAAATCTCTTTAACTCGTGGGGGTTAGTCTACACCTTAGCCTGAGCAGGTGGCCTAAGCCGTTGTGTGTTGGAGTGCCTGCGTCACTCTGCAATTACACTAGTTGGTGATGGGGTTTCTGTGCCACTGGGTTGATTTCCCTGGCGTTCCACAAGCGACGGCGGCTGAAATTGAACGGATTATGTTGGGTGGTTGGGTGGATGTTGGGTGGTTTTGGTCCATGTTTACGGTTCATCCAACTGAATTTAAAAATGGCGGCAAAGGCAGAAATGTGAAGGCGGAATGACGCTGCTACCAAGCGGACCAATCACAGCTTTTGCGGTCTGCGTCGACATTACATATAGTTACATTTAGGGCATCTGGCTATGTGGTGCCTAGATTCAACACAGAAACCAAAACTGGCTTTAAGGTTCTTAATTTTTTAAGGTCCATAATTTTTTCACATCCCAAATAGCAGGTAACTTTGTGTCAAAATGTGAATATTGTGGACGGCATGGCAATTCAGAGCAGTGGAATTGCTTTTGGAAATATGGTAGTTTAAACTACGGTACTTCAGATGTTAATTTAACAATGCATTGCACCATGTTAGTTCAATGCTAGCTTCTGTCGTTGCATGGGAAACGCAACCCGGTTCGGTTATACCAGCTAACAGACGACTGTGTTGGTTAGCACCGGTAGGGAAGGGAGGCATAACTATGATCTCTTGGTCTTACTTACACGGTTGCACCACTGGGGCGTCTGGAAGCTGTAACAAGTACTAAATTATTCCATTAACACATTCGGTATTTCACTAGCTTACTAGCGTAGTGCTATACTGAACTGTTTCAAGCTCTATTTCTAGACACCGTTTTGCTGTTTACTGAGTTTATAGATAGCCAAAAGCAAGGTATTTAAAGCAACGTCAAATCTGACAGGGTTTTCAGGCATCTCTGTCCCACATTTCAACTGGGCTTTCGACAGTTTAGGAAGACCAAGGAACCGGAACCCTGACGAAAATCAGAAACCGCAGTATGCCCTGAAAACTGCAGCTCTGAATTAGCAGGTCTAGAACTTCGCCGGCTCTCTGGGTCAGCAGACAGATGATGTTGGGGTCCCGTCTAGACTCTTCCCTCAATTCCCAGAAACCACCAGGCCCTTGAGAGACCAGCACTTTTTTGCCCCAGAATGCAGCGGCTGCTGGCTGCTAGCTCCGCGGCTCTGGAAGTGAGCTGACGGTGGAAAAGGGCCTCCGAAAGCCATTCCACCTCGTCACGCAGGCTGGCGGCGCGTCAGGGACGTCTCGTATTCAGGGGCAGACTGGCACGGCTGCGGTGGCGAACTGTCGAGACGGTTATGAAACGTTCTTTGGAGAGCGGCTTATTACAACATCTCAGCACACGCGCCAGGATCTGGCTGTCGATTTTTGGGTTTGAGAGAGAGAGAGAGAGAGAGAGAGAGAGAGAGAGAGAGAGAGAGAGNTTTTGGGTTTGAGAGAGAGAGAGAGAGAGAGAGAGAGAGAGAGAGAGAGAGAGAGAGGGAATTCCTCCCAGTGAATACGAGCTCGGAGGGAAAGCCTACTCTTACTTCAGCTACAGTACACAGCCTGCTTTCTACATTTAAAGGACCCGTTTTAGTGGAAAACAGAACTTCTTGTACTTTTCAGACATTGATATCATTCTCCCAGTCATACAGTTGGAAAATTAGCTATATATATAATTCATGTAATGATGTTACAATATGTCCACCCATTCCGCTTAACCCCTGTCCATTCATATTGAAGTGATATTAAATGTTATTCCTGTAGACAGTTTGTAGCATCCATTATAGGAGTGGGAGATGATTAAATGTGGTACTGTTCCTGGCTGTTGGGAAGCAAATGGACCATTGCAGCCTTCCAAAAGAAATAGCTGAAGCTTATTTTGTTGGGGATTTCTGCACGGACAACAATTTGCTAGCTCCCCGGACCAAAAATGGCCCCCCTGTGTGATGTTCTGGGGGTGTTTAATTAGGTGGAAATGGGTTCTTTGGTTGAGGTGATGGTACATTTGAACCACAGTGTCTACATAAAGCTGCTGGAACAACCAGGTTTGGCCTTTTGCTCATCATCTTACCGAGGAACATAACATTCCTATCCCTGTATTCCATGACAGTTCCCGCATTCACAGGGTTGCATATGTGACTGATTGTTATGATGAACATTCAGGAGCATTCACACATCTGGACTGGACCGCAAAATCCCCAGATTTGAATCCTCTTGGAAGTCTGTGGGACCTACCTGGAACAACCACTGAAACACCAGGGAAGGCATCCACCAAATTTGGACCAAGTGACCAATTCTTTGATGCCAGAGTGTCTGATTGATGTGGTCTACGACCAGAAACTTGTCCAGTCCATGCCAAATCCAATCACAGCTGTTACTGCCCCATGTGGGAGATGGGGGTTCGATTCCCGGGTCTGGGTAACTATGCTGTGCTACACCAATAAGAGTCCTTGGGCAAGACTCCTAACACTACATTGGCCTACCTGTAATATGAATGACCTTGTAAGTCGCTCTGGATAAGAGCGTCAGCTAAATGCCATAAATGTAATACAGTAACAAAGCTCATTTATACAGGACAAAAATGGAAGAACAATGATTATGTGTCAGGGTCCGGTGAAAACAGGACGTGAGCAGTTGAGGCTTTCGAAGGATTTATTAAAAAGGGACGCAATCCAGGGACGTAAACACAAAAACAGGCAAGAGGTCAGGAAAACAGCAAACAGGAACAACGAAGGGTAATCCAATATCGTAGTCAGAGAACAGGCAGAAAAATCCATAAACCAAAATAACAGTAGGAGTAGAAAAGGCTCGGCACGCACTGGTAAACAGAACGTTACTGCGCAAAGAGGAAGTCAGAAAGAGCAGTTTATAAAGTAACACAGGTGAATCTAATCAGAATTCGGGTGAGGTCGATCTGGGATTGGTTGCCGGCTGCGAGCGGGAAGTCACATGATCACCAGAGGGGTTCTGGGAATTGGAGTTTGCAGGTGATATCGCCCACGAGAGGCTAGATGGGTGTGTGACATTATAGCTATTTTTGGAAAATAAAACAAAACCTTTATTGGGACATGTCCATCAGTTTTCTATCTTTTTCGTGACATAGTGGACTAGGATTGCCACTTCAGTGTCAGCTCAACCTAAATTCGTTTATCATCCAAGATTTAAGACTAACGTTCCTGAGAATCTTTGATAATATTACTGTTTGGTAAACAATTTGAATCTGACATACTGGAAACAGATACATTATCTGGCCAAAAGTATGCGGACGCCCCTCCTGTTTATCAAGTTCAAGTGTTGCACCTATTGCTAACAGATATATAAAGTCAAGCATATAGCCATGCAATGTCTATGGACAAACACTGGCAGTAGAGGCCCATACTGAAGAGCTCAGTGACCTTAAACGTGGTACTGATATAGGATGCCACCTTTGTCACAAGCCAGTTTATGAAATGTCTTCCTTGTTTTCCTTGCCTTCCTTCCAACACCATCACAAGACCTGTGCACAGGGGGCTTTATGAAATGTGCATTGTCAAGTGTTGGCTGGAGTGGTGTAAAGCATGCCACCACTGGACTCTGGAACAGTGGAAACATGTTCTCTGGAGCGATGAGTCACTATCTGGAAGTCTGATGGAGGAGCCTGGTGTGAAGGACCTTCAATGACCAGCACAGAGCCCTGGCCTCAACCCCACTGAACACCTCTGGGATGTCGAAAGCAAGTCGGGCCTTCTCGTTCAACCTCACAAATGCTCTTTTGACCAAACTGGGAGAAATTTTAAAAAGACACACTCCGAAATCGTGTGGAACACATTCGCAGAATAGTGGGGGCTGTTATAGCTCCTTATGAATGCCCATGGTTTTGGAGGGGGATGTCCAACAAGCTCATATAGGTGAGACGGTCAAGTGTCCACACAGTGTCCACATACGTTTGGCCGAATAGCGAATGACTGAAGCATGCTATTGACAGAGGTGTTTTGTAAAGGCTCTGGCAGGAAGTTGTCCACAAGTCAGACCAGCATTAGAGACTTTCAAGGAAAACAGAGCCCTGAAACTTTCTGAAACCCGTCTTTTAGACATTGTACGCAGGCCTGTTTCAGATAACCCAAAGCATCCAGCCATGACCTCCGTGACTTCCCAGCCTGATAACAATGCCTTTGTGTGAAGAGGGACAAAAGGAGGACGGATTAGCGGAAGGCGTCGTGATAAAGCTTCAAGATGTGTTTTATATGGCAGACACAGGCGTATCACCTTACAGCTCTGCCAGAGCCAAGACGGCCTACAAACCTTTTTATCACAGGAACGAGTACGACAGCATGGCGTCCTGGCGGCCCGGGGAAGTGTGAAGCGATCAAAGCTGGATCGATTTGTAGGGGGACGGAAAAGCGGCTGGCTCAGGCCCGGTGGCAGTTAAACGGGACGGATCTGGAATTCCACCAGTCAGGCCGGAGCGAAGCCTGATATAACTCACTCCAGCCTGATGAGGAGATTGGGGGGGGCGGGGGTGGTTGGGGCAGAGTGAGAGGAGGGCGACCACAGTGCCCATATGCCTGCCATATGAGCACAGCGAGGGGTGCGTCAGATCCAGACAGCCTGGGATTGGACAACACTTTTATATTCTCACAGTGGCGCATGCATCATGGATAGGTAGGGAAGAACACACCTAGAGAGAAGCTAGAGATCATTTCAGGACACCAAATATAAAACAAATATATATATATTTTGCATAAGAACAAGGAAAAAATTATTAAAAGAACTCAGTATAAACACATGGTAGACCACCAAAACTGTCCCCATCAAGACACTCATCGTCAATAGAATAGCTGCACCCAGAAGGAAGTGTGGGATTGCAGTGCTATTGGGAAGGAAGATAAAGATTACCAGGAACAATAAATGATGATAAATTTAGACTGATATGATCAATATTTATTGAGCTACACATACAGAAGTAATGTCTCTCAGTGTGGCTAACCCAACATGCCAGACGTCTCGCATGGAGTTGTAGAGGTTCCTAATGGTGTCCTGTGATAATCCATCCCATGCAGCTTGAATATACTCACACAGTTCCTGCAGGTGGTGCGGTAGGGGTGGAGGTGGAGTGACACCAGGCCTTCTGGACGTGCAACAACAAACAGTTCAGCTTGGCACTGACCGCGGTGCCTCCACACACGGATATGTTGGTCGTCTCCACCAAGACAAAAGTGGGACTGAAGATGACCTGCTGCCATTCTGAGTCACTCCATGACAGTCTGGAACAGCACCGTTGCAGTCTATGGTGACGTTGATGTGGTGTTAAGGACAGTCGTTGTAACAGTCTGCGTGCATGTAGTCCTGCGTGGTACAGTCATCTGCCAATGGTGCTGCACTAACAAGATGACTCATGGAGGACATCACTACTCACTGAATGTCCGCAGTCGTGGCTGTTGGGTCGGTCAGGTACAGCGTTAAGGACCATCGTTGCTTATGTCACATGCACAGTCAAGTGTGAAACTAGAATCAGTAGCATGTCTCATGATGTCAAACCTGCCCACCAAGTTTCATTCCTGTGGGCTGACTCCTTCTGGGTGCAGCTATTTGTGCAGCTATTTAGATGTTGAGTGTATTTAGCATCTTTTGGACACTGTAATAATTCAAAGTGCGTTACAAATGAGGAAATACTAGAACAGTTCAAATTAAAACATGATTAAAATGATATTAATATCTAAAAGAAAGTACATTTAAGAAAACAAACTGTCGAGTTTGTTATACCTGCATGTTCAGATTCCTCAGCCCTGAGAGATGGCAGTGCCTACTGAAAGCAATGAGCGTTTGCTGACATCTAGTGGTCAACTTCAGTAATTACAAGTCCCTGATATACAGGTAACATGCAAGAGTCAACAGAGAAAATGAATCCTCGACAGGGAACTCACCGTATGCACTATTACTGTTTGGGTGCTGAATTTAACATGCTGGGAAAACAGATATTAAATATAGTTATGGCACTTTTTTCACTAGGTTAAAATTAATAATAAAATAAAAATGTATTCATGATTGTTCTATGTAGGGGACATAGGAAGTGACCCCATACTGTTGAGTGTTGCTCACTGCTTCTCAGTCGGCTTTCCAGTAGGAAGTGTGATCTGGGCACAGGACTTCACACTGTTAAACACATAAAGACCCTGCTGGAGAAGTGTAGTGGGTCTTTCTTCTGTCATTGCATTATGTGCAGGTCCGCGATTGGCCAGACTGGGGCGCTGGTTTGTATAGGTGGTCATTTAAGCCACTATCACAAGAGACTCTGGCTTCATCCAGGAACTTTTGCTGCTGATCCTGTCCTCCTCCTCACTTGCTATGGCTCCTCTCATAGCCCGGAAGTATGTGGAGGAATGGAGGAGAGGAGAGAACTCGATTTTAATATTTAATAAACAGACGATCTCTGGGTGTGTCTGCAGCTATAGCATGTTAGAACATGTACAGCTCTTCCTGGGTGGGGTACACTGATGTGTCCTCTGCCCTCACTTGTCTCCTCCGGTATGTGGACAATCAGTAAGACGCCATCATGAACTCATGTTCTGGGGTGTGTCCCAATTTTGCACTTATTAGAGTGAAGATTTCAGATTAGATTAGAACCATTTTATGACTCACAGGAATCCAACCTCCGCAATTAACCCGTCTGTCCAGTGACCCAGTGCCCGGAGCAGTGGGCAGCCCTATCCACGGCGACCAGGGAGCAGTTGGGGTTAGGTGCCTTGCTGATGGACACTACTGTCCCACAGTGCAACAGGAAATGGAAAAGCAGGAGCTTGTCATGTCTGGAAAACTCTGAAAAAATGGCGGACAATGATGCCACGGTGGCTACGGTGGAGGCAGGACCGGGAATGGTGTATAAGTTCAACCCAAATCTGTCCAAACAGCCGGTATAAATAAATGCACTCCAGTAAGTAATTTGTTTATTTTTGGGGGGTTCGGTAAAAACCCTCGGCCTTCAGGGTCCAGCTTGGTATGATGTGCACTTCATCATTTCCTGTTAGCTAGTACTGTGTGCACTAGCCTCCAGAACTCACACTATTAATGTTACTACATACTGTGTACTGTTAGTGTGTAGTACACAATTGAGACGCAGCCCGTGTCACAGAGGAGAGGAGGAGGAGGAGGAGGAGGATCGACAGGCAAAAGCAGTAACTGTAAGGGTTTCTGGATGTAGACAGTTAGGGTTCTCCGCCCTCTGATCTGACCTGGAGGTGCACCTGTTGTAATCACGTTGTGATGTCTGGGAATGAACCCATGAAGCTTAGCGATGTGTCCTGCTTTGTTTTCAGGTTTAGTTGGGTTTTTAAAAAGCCTTTCGTTTGTTATTTTTCCGCCTGCTCGTTCCTGAAGCTTCCTTATCCCTGCGTCCGACGTCTGGCCTGGCAACAGGTCTGGGAGAGAGCCCACTCTCACTTCCTGTTATGGCCTAAACAAATGGATGAACAAAGCAATGCATGAAGGAACAGACAAACAAATGGATGGATGGACGGACAGATGAACAAACAAACAGACAAACAAACAGACAAACAAACAAACAGACAGACAAATACACAGATATGGATAAACAAATGAAGGGGTGACAGGCAGCAACAGACAGGTGGTAGCATGCTAGCTTTTGGTTATGCTGGGTTAGCATTAGCTTGCTAAGTTTCTCTGACTCTGAAACTGTTTTGTGTGGGCAGGGCCAGAGATGTTAGCCTTGTGATTGGTCAGGGGAATGCTTACAGAAGTGTTACACAGGATTAGGACCGCCTACTTTACATGGAGAGGAGAGAGACATGGTGGAATACAGCAGATATTTATTAGACCTTGGGAAGATATTCATAAGACTATGTACATGTATATTGTGGCTCAAAACAGGTTCCCTGAAGCTTTACAGTGTGTTCTCTGTGGTATTAACTTATTTACGTATTAATAAATTATGGAATTTTACATAGGGCCAGTAGAACTGCGGCAGAACTAAATTAGAGATATCCTGGCATGTGTCCGTGTCCATTTGGCACCAGTTTGGTGGAATGACCCCTAAATGTGAAGAATAGGGATCTACACTTATGCACTACCCAGGTATATGACTATAGGGTCCTATACTGCAGCCATTAAAGACCTGTAGTTTCTAAACGAGGTCAGGAACAGGCTAATGAACGGGCACATAAGCTTAGACTGGACAGACACATTACTGATACTGGTATCTATATACTAGCCTTTGTTTTGCGGTGTGTCTGATGGAGAACACCCCAGCAATCCCCTGTTCCAACCTCTGCCATCCAGAAAGAGGTACCAGAACATCCGAGCCAGAACCACCAGGTTCGGGAACAGCTTTTACCCTAGATCTGTCAAACTGGTCACACCGGCAGCACCTACCAGAAAACGACTACAACCAACACTACAGACTGTACTGACCCAGCCCTGATCACCCCAGCCCACACACACTGGGCTCTACTAGCCCACTGGATGGTTGGACTGCACTTTAACTAACCCGTATACTTGAACATCTGATTATTTATTTATCTGAATATTTTATTTGTCTATATACTGAACATCGGTACTGTAAGCTGTTTAGCTGTTCACCTGAACACTGAGCTGCTATTCTCCTACCTGCACCGTGCCCTTTATGTATCTTATACTGTTTACAACCACATACTTCACTGCACACTTGGCTACCTCACTAACACACTGTACCCTCCTACATGTACACTTCACTTTGCACCTGAGAGCCCTCTAGTGGACACTTTCTGTAATACCGCAAAGGCCTTTGCTTACATAGAACTTCTCACGGAATTTGGAAAAATTATTTTTCCTTCATTCATCCTGAAATATTCCCTCTGACCCCCCCACCACTTTCAATCGGGACTAACCTTAAGACTAAGCTCAAGCCCTCATATTGCTCCTCGGTGCCTCATTTCCTCTCTGCTTTCCTCTCTGTTTACAGGCTCTGTGTGTGTCCAAGCCGGACAATAATGCATCCGTTCCTCGGACCGTTGCGTGTGTGTGGTTGGTTTGGGCTTGTATATCGGCTCGTCCGTGTATATCTATTGTTTATATGTGTAATCTGCCCGGATGACCCAAAAATAGTTTTAAATAAGTGTTTATAAACAGTTTTGTCTAGTCAGGGCTTATGAGGACACGCAGATGGTGACCACAGACCCAAGCATAATAATCCAGGGAGGACTCTCAGATGAGTGTTCATGGAGGTGTATGTGTTCTTGGGAAAGTTAGGCACGTCTGTATTTAGCTCTGCGTCGGGACCGAATGTTCTCCTCAGGCTGGGGAAAAAAGCAGTAACATAAAGGGTCTTAGTGGGGTGTTGGGTCTCCGTAAGCCACCGGGACAGCTTCAGAGGAGCATTGGTGTAGATATGAACACTGTCTGGAACTGAACTGAGGGGATGGCATGGTGTTCTTCCCACAGATATTGGGTTTGATGGTTTGATGATGACGGTTTTCCATAGGTGTTCAGCTGGGATGAGATCTGGCCCACATAAATGAGCCCTAATTGAAGTATATATTGAAATGCACTGTACCGCACTTATGCTGAGCTTAGCTTATCCTCTCTCTAGGTATGAGCGCTGGCTTGGGATTGCTAGGCAGTGCTCTTATGCTGTATATAAGTCTGTCTTCTTCTTTCTAGGTATCAGCACTGGCTCTTGTTTGGGCTGGGTCTGAGCTCAAGGGACTTTTTGTACTAGCTTGGATACATGTTATGACTAAACGCATGTGACATAAGCAAGGACGGGCCTTATCGCTGTACCTGACTGACCCGACACCCACGATTGCAGACATGCAGTGAGCAGTGATGAGTCATCCTGTTAGTGCCAGCACCATTGGCAGATGGCTGCACGACGCAGGACTCCATGCACACAGACCGTTAGGACGACTGTCCTTAACATCACGTCAACACCGCCAAAGACTGTAATGGTGTCGTGCCAGACTGTCATGGAGTGACTCAGAATGGCAGCAGGTCATCTACAGTCCCGCTTTTATCTTAGTGGAGACGACCAACGAATCCGTGTGTGGAGGCACCATGATCAGCGCCAAGATGAACGGTTTGTTGTCTCGCGTCACACGTCCAGAAGGCCTGGTGTTACTCCACCTCCACCCCTACCGCACCATCTGCAGGAACTGTGTGAAAATATTCAAGCTGCATGGGATGGATTATCACAGGACACCATTAGCAACCTCTACAGCTTCCTTCTGGGTGCAACTGTTCCTTTGATGATGACTGTATATATATATATCAGAAAGAGAAACTTTGAATGCAATCAAATCCTCACACCAATGTCCCAACATCTAGTGTAAATACTCAACCGAGGGACAAACTCCCCACAAACCCTATTCATTTCAGCTGAAACACTGACCCCAAACTTTCTGTCTTAGTTGTTTCTGGTGAATAAAGATTCTGGTCACATGATCAGTCTGAAGTCTGAGCTGCTGTTTTACTGGATTTGAACTCTCAGCTTTGAAGCTTCATTGCGAGGAGTGAGGAGCCGGGCTCCGCAGCGGGCCGCTGAGAAGGAGACTGTGGCTGACAGATGACTCCAGCAGGGCCCTCACTGCTCCTTCTGAAGCAACACTAACTGGTAATGAGCGGACGTGTCCATCACGGCCCTGTCTTCTACATGACTAATAAACATGCAGCCCGCAGGGGGCTATTAATAGGGCAGAAATGAGGGCGTTCAGGCCGGGCCTGTCTTTATCCTCCCCTCCCTCTAAGCCTGACTGTCACTCTCTCACAGCCCGGTGTCTCACACACACACACACACACACACAGATACAGACACACACACATACACACTGGTACAGACACACACACACACACACGCACACACGTACACATACACTCATACGGACACACACACACATACACACACGCACACACACTGATACAGACACACACACATATACACACACACTGGTACACACACACACACACGTACACATACACTCATATGGACACACACATACACACACGCACACACACACACATATCTGCTCAGACACGCTCAGCTCCTTATACACCCCAGTCCTTCTGGTCTCATTATCACCACCTAGTGGACATCAAGGGAGTTGCAGTTCTCCCCCTCTCTCTCTATCTCTCTCTCTGTCTCTCTTTTCCCCTCTCTCCCCATCTATCACTCTTTCTCTCTTTATAGCCTTTTTCTTTTCTCCCTTCCTCACACTCTTTCTCTCCTTATAGCCTTATTCCTTTCTTTTCTCCCTTTCTTTCCTTATAGTCTTTTTTCATTTTCTATTTCTTTTTCTCCTTATACTTCTCTCTTCCTCTGCTTATAGTCTTTTTTCTTGCTCTCTTTCTCTCCTTTCTTTCTTTCTCTCTCCTTATAGCCTTCATCCTTTCATTTCTCACTTTCCTTATAGTCTTCTTCATTTCTTTTCTCTCTTTTTCTTCTTGAAGTCTTCTCTCTCTTTTTCTCTCTGTATAGCCTTCATCTTCTCTTTTTACTTATAGTCTACTTCTTTTCTTCACCCTCTATCTGTCTCTCCTTCTGGTCTAGTCTTTTTCTGTTACTTTCTATTTTTTTCTCTCCTTAAAGCCTTTCTTTCTTTCTTTCTCTTGCTGTCCTTATGGTCTTATTTTCTTTTCACTTTCATTCTTTATAGCCTTTTCATTTTTCTCTCTCTTTTGCACCTTCTTTTCTATCTCTCTTTTCTGATTTCTTTCTTTCCTCTTTTTCTCTGTCTGTAGTCTTCTTTCACTATTCAGTCTTTTCTTCTTTTTCCTCCTCCTTACTATATAGCCATTTTTCTGTCTGTTACTTTCCTCCAATAATATCCCTCTTCTTGTCTCTCTGTTGTCTTTTTTCTGTCTCTCTCTCTCTCTCTCTCTCCTCCCTCTGACTCTATAAAGATGAGGGATGGCGAGCGGGGGGTGCTCAGGTAGGAGGCTGGGGTTGGTGCGGATGAATCATTGCTGTCTGGAATATTTACAGTAATAAATGCTGAAAGTATTTTATTATAAACTCCAGTCGTGTGTGTTTACAGGTAACACTGAAGGACTTTAAACACGTGAACCTGATGAAGGAGAGAAGCAGCCGGTTAGCTGAGTCATTCCTCTCTCCTCCTCTGGGTATTACAGCCTGTTCTGCAGGAGGCGAGTCATGCTCCTGCGGAGGGTTAAACGCTGACCCGGGCGAAGGAGTTTATGGCAGTAAACGCTTAATAACGCGTCGCGGGCGGCGAGTGGGGCACGCCACCGAAAGCTCACATTCAGGGCAATTGTGGGCAAGACGGCATCAAAAGACGTCTGGCGCTTCCGCTCTGTTTTATGACCACCGCAGGGACCCGCGGAGCCCCCGTAACCCCTTCTGTGTGTTTTCCTCATGTGTGAGTTGGTTTAAGAGGAAATGAAGTGGTGTATAATGTGTTGGGAACACAGCGGCCTGCTGTTTGTCATGCTCTATATGATATGCTCTCTGACAGCCTGTGAGAGCTATTAGCTCTGGCTTTGAACAGAAACGGCCACCACCAGGAACGGCAGTAAACTCAGCCGTGTTAAATGAACTCCAGTAGGGTTTATCCTCTCAAGCTGCGTCCTGAGTTCATTTCATTAACCTGCCATTGTTACTATCAACCAGCATGCTAGCATTAATGTTTAGTTAGCATAAAACAGCTATATATACATAAATATATACATTTACCATCGAGAGAATAGCTACATAAATAGCTGCACCCAGAAGGAATGAAACTTGGTGGGTAGGTTTGACATCATGAGACATGCTAATGATTCAAGTTTCACACAGCTGCACATGTGACGTAAGCAAGGATGGGCCTTATCGCTGTACCTGACTGACCCAACAGGGAGCAGTGATGTCCTCCATGAGTCTGTTAGTGCCAGCACAATTGTCAGACGGCTGCACCACGCAGTACTACATCCACGCAGACCATTACGACGACTGTCCTTAACACCACGGCAACATCACCAAAGACTGCAACGGTGTCGTGCCAGACTGTCATGGAGTGACTCAGAATGACAGCGGGTCATCTTCAGTGACGAGTCCCGCTTTTGTCTTGGTGGAGACGACCAACGAATCCGTGTGTGGTGGCACCGTGGTCAGCACCAAGACGAACGGTTTGTTGTCACGTGTCACACGTCCAGAAGGCCTAGTGTCACTCCACCTCCACCCCTAGTGCACCATCTGCAGGAACTGTGTGAGGATATTCAAGCTGCATGGGATGGATTATCACAGGACACCATTAGGAACCTCTACAACTCCATGCCGAGATGTCTGGCATGTTGGGTTAGCAAACACGGCGGCCCGACGCCATACTGAGAGACACTACTTCTGTATGTGTAGCTCAATAAATATTGATCATATCAGTCTAAATTGATCATCATTTATTGATCCTGATAACCTTTATCTTCCTTCCCAATAGCACTGCAATCCCACACCTCCTTCCAGGTGCAGCTAGTCTGTTATATATAGTTACATACAGTATGTTATACACGCTACCTCGTTTTGTACCATGGCTGCTGAAAATTCCTGGAAGCCAAACTGCATATCGAATTACAACTGCATGTGAAGAATATTGAAGAAAGCTCAATTGCAGCACAGACCTGTTTGATATAAAGGCCAGGGGCCGACTCACCCGCCTCCACCAACATAACCCGCCACCTCCCCACCCCACCCACGCACGCACACACACTTCTCGGGCTCAGAAGGTCAAAAACGAAATCCTACATGAATATAATCAGCGGTGTTAAAGTTCTAATTGTAAATTGTGGTCTGGAGGGTGCCATTTATCTTATTTATTTCCAGCACAAAACGCATTTATATGTAAATTATATCTAAATAATTATGCCGGCAAATTAATTAGCTCCCTTTGTAATACTAGCTAGATTTAGGGCTTGTAGGAGCAAATAAATAAAGAAATAAAGGAAGGAAGGGAGGGAAAGGAAGAGAGGCACAACAAAAACACATTACCCTCATTTCCGCGACCGTGCGGAGTGGAAATGTCAAGTTTGCCTGAATTTTGATGGAATTGGGTTTTGGTTCATTAAGGTGAGGAGTGACAGAGGCCAAGTTCATCTCATTTTCATACACGGCGGGAGCGAGGGGTGATAGAAATATTTCCGCTCAAG